>PVIC010008461.1:0-30083 GCA_004025085.1 Thryonomys swinderianus
GGAATTAAAATACAATATTTTGGCAGCTGTCTTCTCAAATTTTTAATTTAATAAATATCCAGAAATAAATGATCAGTCTCTTTAAAAAGACAGTCCTAAATGACATTCACCAAGTGCCATTATGTCAGATCTGGTTCTAATTTTTTTTTTAACTCCACGGTTTGCCTCTAAAACCCTAGCTATAACATGTTGCCTTTGTCCTATCTGACTATTTGCAGTTAATTTAGCCTCCCCATCTTTAATTCGCTTTCAGAGGAGAGCTCTGCCTTTCTGAGTATTGCTTGGAAGGTGCGAGACTGCATTTAATTAAGAGGAAAAGAAACAGGAAACAGCTTTCCACACTCGATGTGAAAGCAGCAGTTAAATTTCAACATCTACTCAAGTTTTCAATTTCCAGAGACAACCAGGCTACCACTTTGTGACATTTAATGATCATCAAGAGGTGTTAATAGTGTTGTCACAAATATGGCATTTAGTATAATATATTTTCTGTATTTCTGAAGACTAATATAATTAGAAACCTTCAAATATATGCGCGCGTGTGCACACACACACATACACACATATATGTTCCAATTTTTGTATTTAATCTTTTCAAAACCTGCCCAAAATTTGAGAATATGTGTACTTTATTCAACAAACTTTATTATTATTTTTACTTTATGTCCAGAGCTTAGCAAGTAGAGTTTCTAAGCATCTAGCTATAATATTTTTGAATGACATGGGATTTCTGCTCACTTCAAAGATTTTTTTTTCTAACTTTACCCTTTCTTATATGTTCATATCAGAATGCTATATAAATTCTTTATGGATTAATAAGTATCATAATTTATTCAAACTCCATATGAGGCAGAGTAGTCTTTAAAAGAATAAGAAAAAATCACACCACTTAATGTATGTAGAACTTATTTCACAATTATTTTTTCTCTAATGCATTCAAATTGGAAATGATAATAATGCAAATGAAGAGCTGGTTGTAAGAACTTCTACTGTATCTATAATTAAGTTTAAAAAGAACTTTAGTTTTACTGCTTTATGATTTTTATTTAAGCCAATCAAAGCTTCATATTTTAGAAAGAATAACATTGTGTTTTACTTCAACTATTTAAAAAAGTTAAAAGACAAAGAATAAATTTAAAACTTTAGTCCCAGTGTTAGATGCTCACAGCATGGAGAATGGTTATGAACTATGATTATGTTAATATATTCTGCTTTCACTGAATAACATGTAATCCCGATGAAAAGCACTAGCCTCAGAATCAGGAGACCCATATTTTAATCCATGTAATAAAATTAATTACCCATATGACCTTGAACCACTAATTTAAAGCTATGAATTTTAGTACATCTTCATATAAAATCATGATGGACCACATAGTTTTCAGAGAATCTTACAAGTGACAACATTTTGAGAGCTATAATAATGAAAAGGAAATTAATACTCTCCAATGATGAAAAATTAAAATGGAGACGGAGAAGTTGAAAGAGCATTTAATTTTCTGAAAATGGTAAATTAATATCCATTATCTTAATTCTAGAAGAAGAAAGATTTCTCTGAAAAAAAAAGACATGAATAGTGGGAGATACAGCTTTGGGAAATTTGAAAATTGCATAACTAATTATCAGCCATTAACTCTCTGGAAACAGATTATGTAATTGACCTCCGCAACCCGAAGCCCCCATTACACTCAGAGAGATTAGCAGAGAGCCCAGGTATGAATAGTAGCTATTCCAAAACCTTGTATATACTGTAAAGTTTTCTATCTAGCAATACAATTAATAGTTACAAACAAATATACTAGCCCTGCCTTTTTTCTCCAGTAAAGCTGTAATGCCTAAGGATGCCTGAAAATTATGTCACGTTTGTTCTCTCTTGTTTGGCCATTTGATACTATGAATAAAATTTTTATGAAGTATTTACTATCAGCTTGTCTTCAGGTAATGTTACACCTAGAAATGACAAGGTATAGCAAATGAGCTCCATCTCAGAAGCTTGCTTTCCTGGGCTGTAAACCAGAATTCACCTCAACTGGCAAAGAGATCACAAACTCTAGATACCCTGTAAAACTCATTTGTGCCTCAATTAAAATAATATCAATATCCAACTAATATTGTCATAGAGTGCCAGCACATGATACAAGAGAAAGTAGGTGATTCATAGTAACCTCTTTTTCTGTCCTAAGTGCCCAGCACAATCCCTGGCAGAGTGAGAGAGATCGATAAGTACATAAAACAAGAACTCCAGGAAGTGCTAGCAGAACTAGAGCAGAGATAATTTAGCCATAAAATTTGGCTTACATGCTCTCTTGTAACAGTTTGTAAGATTCCTGGGTTCAGTGGGGACTGATTCAAATTCTTTTTGTGGCTAGAAATCGTAACAAGCATACTCGTTTATGATGATCTTTTCTTTCTAATTGAGATTATTGGCACATTTTAGGTCTGCATTGTTTTCATATTCATCATGGAGAGTTTGTACCTGCACGTGATATGTCTTGATTCTTCTCTTCCCCACTGCCCTGCTCCCCCTCCAGCCCCTCCTCCACCACCACCACATAGGCTTTGTTTCCAGCCATAAAGAATGGTAGAGACAGAGCTAAAAGGATGCACCTTGAGGTCATACTCGTAAGTGCAATAAACAGGACACACATGAGTAAATACCGTAGCATCCCTCTAGTGTGAGAAACCAAAAGGGTAAATGAGGCCAAACATGTATAATAGGTATTATGAAACAGGAAGAAAAGGTTCAAAAGGAAAAGGGATGGGGGGCACGTGTGAGTTGGAAAGCGATCGCAAGTTCCAGAGAAGAGTCCAGACCAATCGATGACTTATTTTCAGGCTTGAGAGACCCTGAGCTGTACATTCTGCCATATATAGACCTGGAGAACTGTGAGATAGCAAAGGAGTATTATTGAAACCACCAAGCATATGATAATTTCCTACATTGTGATAGAAAACTGGTTCGTGCACTTCAAAACCTGTCAGGCTCAGAGTGGTTGATTCGGATTTTACAGAGTTAAAATTTAACTAGAAAGCTCAAATTATATCAACAATTACTATAAAAAGAGAATCTCAATTTATTTGGAGAAAATGTATATCAAAGTCACATGTATCATAAATAAATCCAGAATGTTAATCATTTTTATTAAATAGCATCAAACACTTATTTTATTCATCTTTTTTGCACTCAGTAAAAAGGGGCAACGTAACATTTTAATATCATTATATTTTTAAATGTCTATCTGTAAGCCATCTGAAATTATTTCAAGGACTCCAGGTGCTTTGAGAACTGCCCTCAATAATTGTCCTTTTTGGTTTTTGTGATACCCTTGTGGAAGCAAGGACACCAGCAGACTGATTACATTCCACACTCTCTCATCTTGAACTTGCCGATCAAACTAACTCCCCGGGCTTTTGTACTGAAAAAGTAATAAGAGCCAAATCTCCTACTGATGGGGCTGAGGGTCCAGGGGTAATACAATTTCAGGAAGGAAGGACTATCAAGCACAAACTATGGAAGAATTTGCCAACTGGTGCTTCCAGTGCCCTGGAATGTAGCTGCCTATGCTCTTATCCAGCATGACTCAGAAAGAGGCCTTTCATGAGTCCTCTGGCACTGTGCTGACCTATCGAGTAGTCAGCCAGCACATGATCCCAGTGATTTTATTTTGCCCTGATATATTTTTATTGTATATAGTCTTGGTGAACTTCAGATTTTATGATCCGTAGGTTCTATTCGAAAATATTACTACACTGAGTTTTTCTACATGTCATGGAATCTGATACAAATCTCAAAATGGAAATTATAATCTATGTAATTATTACATACACTCAATAGGGAGATGATAGGCTTATAACTGTTCCAACTCATAGTATTCACATCAGGATCCTTTCGGGCCTATGTTCTTGGCACAAGTTTATTCAGAAATTGCAAAATATTTCTATATTAGAAAGTACATCTATGGTGTAAATTAATAGCATGCAATGTTGTAATGGATCGATTCTTAGCAGTGAAAACGAAGGACTAACTCATGAGTACTTTTTATACTTCTTAGTTCTCTGTGACCTCTACTATAATATTAGGCTTCCATATTAAATTACTAACAATAAATGTCATAGAAAATTCACAGGGATGAAAATCTCTGTAGTGGATAAAATAGAAATTCTTAAATTGTTGGAATGAAGTAGTATTCAAGGATATAAAGAAAACAGAAAATATGTGACCAAATAAAAACACAACCTTTATATTTTCAGAGACTCTACCACCTCATTAATATATATTTCTTCAACTGTTATTGAGTATCTAACCTAATGAGATACACTGTAAAAGAAACTTATATTCTCTGTTTTTCTTTCTATTCACTTCATAACTATAAAAAGACATAATGTTAAAGTCTCACAATCTGGGAATGAATTGCTTCACTTGAACTTTGACATCACAATAATGCTACCAAGCAACTTGTTTAAGCCTGCTTTCATTTTATTTGACTTTTACATTGTTTTTGTTTCATTGCAATCAAGCTTATATATGATAACATGTACAATAAAATGTAGGCATTTTACATTGGAAATTTCAATGATATCTAGTAGATTCACAGAGTGGTGAACTACATCTGGCTACAAAACATCCTCATCACTTTATTTTTATTTTTATTTTTTTTGAGACAGAGTCTCGCTTTGTAGTTCAGGTTGGCCCTGAACTCACTATGTAGCTCACCCAAGCCTCAAACTCAGAAATCCTCCTGCATCTGCCTCCCAAGTGCTGGGATTATAGGCGTGAGCCACCACGCCCGGCCCCATCACTTTATTTTTAAATAGTTTCCTTGTGGTATAACTGATTTTTAGAACCTTCCACATGTTCATTATATACAATTTGGTACCAGTTTGGTTCATTATATACAATTTGGACAGATGTATATCCACATCCAAAGTACTACAGCTCTAATCAATCAGGATAATAAAAATCTACCTCCTTGAAAAGTGTGTGTCCTTTTCTATGAGAAAGAAGCTTTAACAGGGGGTGTACGCTCAGCATGTTGTTTTTGCAAATCTATGGAACTGATTTCTCTTGTATAATTCTTTTTTTTTTTTTTTTGCAGTGCCAGGGATTGAACCCGGGCCCTTGTGCATCTAAGGTTGGCACGGTTCCACTTGAGCTAAATCCCTAGCCCCCTGTATAACTCTTTATATGTGGAACCTTGTTTCCTTTGTTTCAAACTCTCAGATCCTCCACACACATCTGAAGTGATTTCCAGACTTTCAAGTTTTTCATGTCATCTCAGTTTTCCTAAATTAGTGTTCACTAATGTATTATTGCTGACACCAACCATATTCCTTTTGCAATATTTAAGCCACTATTGCGAGTCGATAATGGCTTCTTTGGAAAGATACTATGGGAACCTTGACCTGACTAAATACTAGAAAGCCCAATTGCTTTGAAACCCCTTCATCATCACTGAAACAGTGTTCTCTACCTAAAACACGTGACCTTGTACATGATCTCCCCACAAGACTATTTTCCTCACTTATACAAGAAAAATATTATATCTCACTTGCCATGTATTGAAGAAGGTTATGTAAATAATGCATAAAATTCTTTTCAATTTTAAAAATATCCAGTGTACTTGTGTCATATACTGGTACAAAATCCCAATGTTGTGTGTGACTGAGAGCTGTATATAAAATGTACCAATAAAGAATTCAATTATAAAAATATCCAGTGACTGTGAACGTGATTCTTTCTTCTGTTCATCCTTTGTTGGATTTTGTTTTCCTCCTGCCTGCCAGTTGCAGTAGTCTTCTCCTAGACCTCTCTTCATTGCCTGAAATTTTTTTGTGTGGAATTCCTTATTGGTACATTTTATATATATTGCTCACAGTTACACTCAACATTGGGAATTGGTACCAGTACATGACACAAGTTAATTCTCATTTTTATTCATATCTGTACCCACCCTACAACCCCCACCCCCATATATACATATGCTTTCTTTTTCTTTTTAAATCATATTTATTCTTCCCCCTCACTACTTTCCCCCCCATTTTCCCCTTGAATATTTCCTATTTCACAAAATCTATCATACATTCTAGAACTCATTTACATCTAAAATGTTATGGACACATTGTAAGAGAGCTTGACCCTTTCTTTTAAAGTTAACCATACATTTATCATATGATCAATCAGTCGCTTACCAAACAAAAAAATGAAAGTACAGATACAAATGTTTAGAGCAGCTTTACTCCTAACTTCTGAAAAACAGGTATTGAATACAAAAGCTCTGGGACAATGAAACAAAAGAGCAAGACAACAAGGACAAGAAACGAAAGACTGACCCATCCATCAGTCACAGTATATGCTTTCTGTGGCAAAAAAGTTGCATAAGAGGAGGTGAACTCTACTATTCATACATGCATACAATTATATGTCCATGGCTTCTGGGAAGAGAATATGTTCAGTCTCAACTTGATGACGTCTTTATTTCTTGTTACTGACAGACTCTCCTGTATGAAATGGAAGGTGGAAGAAACATATTCAGTGGGACTTCAGAGTAGTCCTGCTGAAATACAAATGAAAAAATGTTCACATGAAAAGTACATGTTTGCACATAAAATTTGGAAATAGGCTTTTTCTCTCTTTTCACTGATTAATCCTTTACAAAAATATAAAAATCCTAAACTGGAGATTTAGCTCAAGTGGTACTGCACCTACCTTGCAAGCACAAGGGTCCAAGTTCAACTCCTGATACCACAAAATATATATTTCTAAACAAAACTTAAAGGCAAAGTGGTATAATGGTCTGAATGAATCTTCTGAGGAAAGTTTCCTTTCTAGTCAAACTTAAAGTTTATTGTTTGGATGTTTGATTTATATTAACTATTTATGTGTTGTTTAATTACTTATATGATGGAGATATTCCTTAATAAACAATCAAGTTGGATTAAATGATGAATCAAATATTGTATCCTGCTTAGGGGCACATAAGGTCATTAAATAGATTTATATATTACATTTGTACAGTATTTTCACACATTTTCCCCTAAGAAACTGAGACAAAACCTTAAAAGAAGATGACCTATGCCGGGCGTGGTGGCTCACGCCTGTAATCCCAGCACTCGGGAGGCAGAGGCAGGAGGATTGCTGAGTTCGAGGCTTGGCTGGGCTACATAGTGAGCTCAGGGCCAGCCTGAACTACAAAGCAAGACCCTGTCTCAAAAAAAAAATGACCTGCATTGTGCACCTGTCAGATATGTACAGTATGGCTCTCACATGTGTACAAGGTAGTACTTTTGAAACATAAAAATTAAATGAAATGGATGCAATATGTGTAATGCCATGTTAAAATTCTGGCATATTTTGGCTTGACTTACTCTGGGTACTGAGCAGATCTCTAAAAGCTGAATTCCCAGAGGCGGTACAAACCCAGCAGAGCTGGACCCACTGAGAGTTGACTCTTGTTTTGCACACTGTGTAGAGGGGGCTGCGTGAAATGCATGTGAATGGGCAGAGCACTACAGGCATCCAGCAGGAAGCAACCTCAGGGAGCCACTGAGAAGCCGTGTGAACATAAAATTCAATTTCAAAGAAAACCACCCCGCCACTAGAATTCATTTTCTATGGTTTTCTAGAAAAATACTACCAGTGAATTTTGACAGAAGAACCTAATATTCATTGAAAGCTCATTACTAAACAGTAAATAAAATTATTTCACTCCTAAGTGAGTAATATGGCAATGGAGTCACCACCAGTTTTCAATTTCAGTTAAAGCTGGCAGAGCTAACTCACATCTACATGCTCTGGCATTTTTCTTCTCCTCTAGATGATCATGAGGGACTCTCCCCTAGAACCTAGGTATAAACTGACATAGGCACACTTGTGCTTTAATAAGTGGGAACGTGGCTACCTACCCAATGCATGTGCATGGGCTTTTAGGTCCTGCTTTGGCTCAGTTCAGAAGTAACTCTTGCATCATTTGATGCACGTTCCAGAGCCCACCGATTTCATATCAGATATAATCCCTCCTGATAGAAGTCGTGGATGAGTGGCACTTGGGTGTCACATGATTTTGCACTCTGCCACCCCGGCTCCCCAGTGGTAGCTTAGCTCTCCCTTGTGGCATAATCTTGCTTCAGAGCCAGAGAGGGTATTATTGCAATTCTCCTACCCAGTCTGGACAACAGAGGAGAAAGGTTTCCTGCAAACCCTGAATGACATTTTCCCTACCGCTGGTATTTCTCAAACTGAAGGTTATTTCATCGTGCAGGAACCAGGTATTAGAGTAACTTGCACCTAAACTTCTAAACCTTGTGCTGCTCTGTGCCCTCCGAAATCCTGAGGATTTCTTGTGTCCACCAATATTTAGGTCAGATCAATTTTCAGCTGGAAAATACTGCTCCCAGAACATACTTAGCTATCCCCTGGGCAGAACCTGTGAAATACAATTATTTCATCCTCTACTTTGGAGACAATATTTTGCTTTATCTCTCAACAGAACCCTGAGACATTTACTGATTATTAACATCCCTAAAGTTTACAGACTTCGCCTTCCACACTTAGGAGCATATGCAACCTACAAGTTCTCCGCTTTACCAAGTTTGCCTTCTTCGTATTCTGTCTGAAGTCATAAGTCAGCCTGACCTTCCCCTGGGTGTGTATTCCCTCCAGTGTAGACAGAGGTAAGAGAGTTAATACGTCCTTGAAGTCACGTAGAGGCAGGTGTATGTTACTGTCTGTTCTATATGAATACTGTTGCTGTTGCCCTTTTTCATTAGAATACAAAAGCACGTATTCACAACTCTGCTGTGACTCATTGTGCCGCTTCGATCTGCTCTAGCAAGTCAGCCATATCACGCAGCTCCAGCCGGTGCCACCCTTTGTTGTGTGACACCATCATCCTGCAGAAACATGGAGGGATCTATCATTTCTTCCTTCTCAGAAGCTTCAGAGCTAGTGGGCCCGTCTTTGAGCACATGTGCAATGTTCCTATACCCATCTGCTGTGGAAGATCTCAGGAATTATGCAGTTCACAGTGCACTTTCTGGATGCAGGCAAGGAAGAGCTTCTATTCTTAATGATATCATTAATATGTTCAATACACCATTGAATTCTGGTTCTGCTCTAAAATGTAAAAATTTCTTACTAAACAACTGACTTGTGTTAAATGCTTTGAACGATGGTTGATATATACTTAGTAGGGTTCTAAGTGTTATGTCTTTGTGTCTTTGAAGCTGCAGGTGCCTCAGACCAGTGAAAGAATGCTCTCTTCAGTTCTTCAACCGAGAATTCCTGACAGCTTGGATCTGCCATCAGCGGAGTGGGGAATGCTAAAGGTGGCCCCCCATGAAGTCTTGGCCCCTGTGGCCATCTTTCACAGTGCCCTGCTCACACAAAGTGGACTTTTCTCCCTCTTTTCATGGGCCTGCACCAGCTCTGGAGAGAAGGTTTCTTTTCCAGCCTTTAAAAAGTATAAAACTTCACTACATTTCTGTGCATGTTTTGTTCTGTGTTTGGGGCAAGAAAAAATCTAGAAAGAATCTCTAGAAGGAGTCCCTGGGACCCAGTCACACTTTTCCAGAGCTCAGTTTCATGAGAAAAGGGATGTTTTGCTGCCTTTTTTGGAATGATAGGCCTCAGCAGCTAGAGTGCTGCCGAAAACAAAACACACATTCAGTCTGCATCTATGAAGGGAGGGATGGGCGAGTGAATGAATGAAATGCACATTCTAGGCAGTGAACTTTACTACTATACTGAAAATCATTTTCTAGTTTTCAGCTTAAATTTCATGAAAAATTGGAAGGCAACCAAAAGTATAGCAATGTAAATTAAAGCTATAATTCTAGTGGAAATAAAACTTTCCAGTTATGTGTCCTTTTAGTTTCATGGATTAAATTGGTAATATTTACCTTTTAGTCTGTGATTTACACTGCAAAGGTTACATAAAATAGTAACATGGGTCAGTGAACTAGTCTACATTCCTAATGCTGAAACGTGATATTTGATATAACAAAAAGGAGATCTTTAGTCTGGCTTGCACTTTGAGATTCGATTCCGTGCTCTAAGATATGGTAGAAGAAAATGCAGAACAGAAACGCTGAATTCATGTTGTCTGAGAAGCACAAGATGGGAATATACCAGAGAAGCAGGGACAAAAGACCAGACATAAACTCCAAGGCCCGCTCACTATGACCCGCCCCCATCAGCCAGTCTGTGCTCCACCAATCCCTGGTAGGATCCCTAAACCAATCAACTTGACACTCCACCCTACAAGACATATCCTACCATTTGTCAACTTTAGAGCCAAATATTTCTGCTTAAATTATACTTAATCTCCAAATAAAGACAACAGCAATTTCTTAAAGTACAGATAAGATAACTGTGTTGAGTACAACCAGAAACACAACAATCCTTCACCCGAATTGCAACAGTCAGCATTTTTCAAAAGTCCAAGCCAAAGTCTCCTCTGAAATTCAGGGCAAAGTCTTAGCTGTCCACCACTATGAAATCAGAATTAAGTTCCATAATCCCAATATACAGTGGCACCAAGTAAACATTTCCACGCTAAAAGGGAGACAAAGAGAAAATGAAGGAAAAATCTCATGAAAGCAAGACCAAAACAAAGCAGAACCAACATTAAATCCTGTAGATCCACAACTGAGCCTTGTAAATCTGTGTAGAAGTCTTCCTGACCTGGTAACACTCATATGATGCATTCTGGGAAATCCAGAATCACATGGATGACATTAGGGTCTGAATTTAATATTTTTTTCTACTATGGGTCATTTTTTTCCTCTTTTCCATTTTGTTTTCTTTCAATTTGCAACCTATTCTCAATTTCCAGGACACCTATGGATTTGAACAAGGGACATGTTGGATGGAGGGGCTTCCCAAAAGTAATGCACTCACTGACTGGCAGTTCTGATTTTGTGCAAAATAACTACAGAGGCAGCACTTTATTTCCGTGCCCTTGACTCGTGGATAATTAATTTTTAATTACTTGTGGTATATCTTAGTTACAAAATATTATTTGTAGTACAAAATGCTTTATAAATAATAATAAAGCACAGTGTCTATGTCAGCACCACACTGATTTTAATAGAATTTTTAATATCTTTAAAGTCCCCAGTGTGACTCTGATAATAGAATCATAACCCTTGTTGTTCTCTAGAGTTTACCAAGAATTTCACAATATGCCCAAATAGTTTTGAGCAGCACTTTTTTACACGCTTGTTAGTAGAAGCATATCACATGTGTTCTTTGGTGACTTATTATTCATATAGCAATGTTGTGTGACTCATTGGTCTTGGTATGTCTGACAGTAGGTCGTTTATTTTCTGCACACTTGCCTGCTACCAAGGGCCTGTAACTATCCATCACTCTGAACTAAGTTTCTGCCTGAGGAGTTTCAGGCTAAGGAGGGAAACCTTGGGAGAGCGAGGTTGGCTCTGTGTTCTCACACAGACCCTGGTTCAGCTCTACCCAAAGTAAACCTGAACAAGCACAGTTCTTCACTGTCTTCCTGAATGGGGTCAGTTTCTTTCTTCCTAATTTAGTCACTGATAGCGAAGTACTTCGGATCTAGAGTGGGCCAAGACTTTATGTGTTAAAGGGCTGGTCCTCACCCTGTGGCACCTTTGCAAGGTAGTAAAAACATCAGGATGGGAGACTAGTGGAAAACAGTTTAGTTTTTAATAGTTGCTTGAAGGCCCCACTGTACAGTCATCCTCTTTCTTCCCTTTAGTTTCCCTGGCCAACACAATATGGGCAGTTTTCAACTGTCACACATAAACCACTATGATATTCATCAGAGGCTCAAGGTAGCAGAGCCAAATAGACATGGACTGAAACTTCTGAAGCCATGATCGGAAATAAATCTTCACTTGTTTTGTCATTTACTGTAGGTGTTAAGAGGGGCAGAAAGGTGATCGACACAGCACACACTCTTACGTGTCTTAGCTGCAGTACACAGGCCCTGTAGTACTGCGTCCTGTCCCAGGCGCACCCCAGACATGGGTCACCCAGCAAACCAGCAGATGTCCAAGGGCAGACACTGGATTCAGGACTTGCTTGGCTCAACCTCCTCACTTAACGACATGAATTAGCCTCCAATTGTTTGATAGCCCAGTTTTTTGCACCAAAAGCATTTGTAAATATTTTGTCAAACATTTCAAGAATTTTGTTATAAGAAGTTAAATTGATTTACACAGGCATATTGTCAGAAAACTAAAGCCCCACTATTTTATTCTTCTTATTATTACTATTTTAGTAAAGTGAACGCTGGTATGGTATTGTATGTGAGTACCTTACCAGGGATGTATTTAAGTTGTACATGTTGAAGTACTAAATCTTGTACTTGTCTATTTTTAATTAATTCCCCCATGTTCAGGCATGCAGATCAATTCTTATGCTTTTTTTCCTTCAGTCTTCATCTCTAGTCCTTTTTGGATGCCTCCTTACACTGACCGTACCCCACTCTGGTTAGATGGAACATAATATGTTTCTCAAATGTGTTCCATCATTCCTCTCCTCATTTCTTACCTTCAATATCTTCTTAAAGTCCTTTTTAAAGGTTCTCCTTCTGGTCTTGGCATTGGTATGTGTCTGTTACTTTAAAAGTGATTTCTGTCAATAAAATGATGGTATCTCAGGTAAAGGATGACATAAAGGATGAAAATCTGGTCTCTTGGACTTAAAGCACCACTAGGTTCTTTATTCATTTTAGAAACTTTAATATCATTCATCTACATCTTCTAAACATCATAATTGCTATGTGGAGAATACCAACAACACATTTCCTTTTCCCATGGAAATTCTTTTAATTACATAAATAGGAAACTGATTTCAGAATGCTTTTGTTTCATATCTCATGTAAAGGTCATAAACTCTCTCAAATTAATATAATACGTAATCCAAAGTCTAACTCTGACATACAGTCTTGGGTATTGGTATACAAAGAAGTCACTAAACTAAGATTAAGGAAGAGGCTACTGCAGTTCATGAATGGAATAAATCCTAAGTATAATTCTTGGGCCATCATGAAAAGCTGGGAAAGTCCAAGACAAGCTATTTAATTTAGTGGATGCTCAATATTATTAATTCAAAAATAATGAAACACTACCTAATAAGATTGTTCTGCAAAATAGCAGAGGAATCACTTGTAAAGGAATTAATGCATTTTCTGGCACTAACAGGCAGTCAAAATGATGTTTCTTTTTCACATTCATTGCCTACCTTGCACATGCCTCTACTTTCTTACCTAACCCCTGTAATAAATATAATTACTGGTAAACTAGATGGTTGGTAGAATTCACTGTTAACAAAACAAAACAGCCGGGCATGGTGGCTCACACCTGTAATCCCAGCACTCGGGAGGCAGAGACAGGAGGATTGCTGAGTTTGAGGCTTGCCTAGGCTACATAGTGAGCTCAGAGCCAGCCTGAACTACAAAGCGAGACCCTGTCTCAAAAAAAAAAAAAATGTGTATTTCCAGATCATGTCTAACTCTGTTATCAAGGCCTGTCCATGTGTAGTCAAACTTTGCCCCTAACTCAGCAAGTGCTATCATAGGAGCAGTTTAGAAACTGATCCTTTATTTCAGATACTATTAAATAATTTGAGTTATTCAAATGAGTCACAGTTCTGCTTTATGCATTGCTTTAACTGGCAAAAATCGATTCAGGTTTTAAACCCCATTGACAGTAACTTCAGATGACCTTTACTTTTTGGAAACCACATTTAACAGTGATTCATCTACCAATTTATTAAATTCCACTGGTTTTCACTCATTTGCACCAGCACACATTCTAACCATATTATATGATAGCAATTTATTTCCTATGCATAGAAAACACAGCTGGGAGCTTAGTGCAGCCTCAGACTCCCTCATTCATCATAATGTCTAGGATCAGAAAGCTGTCTTTCATATTTCTACTTATCCCAACAATCTGTATGTAATTTCCCACCATTCCCAGGGAGTTACAAATGGATAATCAAAGATTCATCATCCTTAGGCTAAGACTTTCACTGAGATAACAACAGGAAAGCAAGTGCACTCTCCATAAAATGATACTCATGGCTACTGAGGTTGTTTGTTTCGAGCTTGATTTTCCTATCTAGAGATTTTTGTCTGTAGAGGAAATAGGTATGTTTATGGTGTATCATTTCTTTTGCAATTGAAAGTATTATTGTTAAGACCTCTTATGCTTGGGGCCAGGGATTTAGCTCAGTGGTTCTAGCATCTGCCTAGTGAGCGCAAGGTCCTGAGTTTGATCCCCTGTACTACATATCACAGTGCCGGGCTTGGTGGTTCATCTGGGTAATCCCAGCACTCAGGAGGCAGAAGCATGAGGATTGCTGTGAGTAGCAGGCCAGCCTGGACTACATAGTGAGTTCAAGCCCAACCTGTGCTATAAAGTGAGACCCTGTCTCAAAAAAAAAGAACTAAAATAATAATAATAAAGACTTCCCATGCTTAAAGCACTCTTTAGGTTCAGTTTGGGATTATAAATAATAATTGATATAGTCAGGATATAATACATGTAACATGGTGGCATGTGTTATAACACTCTTTATCGTACCACACAGTCCATATAAATGGTAAATTAGACAAGATTAAGCAAAAAATGGGGTTAAATGATGGGTAGAAATTTGACAAGAAGAAGCAGAGAGAAATAAACATTCTTAGCACAGGAAAATTTATATGCATTGTACATTCAGGTTTTTCATGCACAGAAATGCATATTGTAGGAGTCTTGATCTTTTTTGTCTAAAAAGCCAAGACTGACATGAGCACTGGATCTTGAGAACATAATTATGAGAGGCAAGGCTTCAGAATGGTGGAACCAGGGGCTCAAATGCTGATTCATATTCTCCATCCTATTTCTATTTGTTTCTACACATCTGATTTACTGTACTGTTCTGGGGTAGACTAGCAATACTCACTACTTTACTTTGATGTACTTTACTGTTCACGTGGTTTCCCAGAGGTTGAGTTTATTTTTCTTTCATTAAAAGATTGTTTATACTGGGCCTTTATTCTTTGGTCATTGTCTTTGGTTTGAGTTATCATTCCTTGGCCAAACAATTTTTCTAAAGTATTTGATCCATTAACAAATGATGATTTCTTTGAATCTCATGGGTGCCACCAGGTAAGTAGAATAAATAAAAAGCTACAGTTTGTGCCAAAAAGGAGAGGTATGGAATAATCACACTAACTATGTGCCTATAGGGTTGATGAGTATCTGTTAAACATCTGACTTATTTGAGATGTAATAAAATATGAGTATCTGAGTCTAAGTAACAAAACTGAAAGAGTTGATTGGAATAAAATGATGAGAACTTTGAATGAAACTTCAGGGAAATAGAGTTTTGTTCTGTATACAAGGAAAAGGCATTAGAACACTTAAATGAGAATTTAAATATATTCACATATGGATTTATACTATGAGTAGTATCTATGGGTAGATATATATATGGAAATAAGATGCAGACGCAGGGACAACATCAAAAGACACTCCGGCCGGGCGTGGTGGCTCACGCCTGTAATCCCAGCACTCGGGAGACAGAGGCAGGAGGATTGCTGAGTTCGAGGCTTGCCTGGACTACACAGTGAGCTCAGAGCCAGCCTGAACTACAAAGCGAGACCCTGTCTCAAAAAGGAAAAAAAAAAAAAAGACACTCCAGTGTCTCAGATGAGAAACGGTGACTCAGAGCCATGGCATTAAGATGGAAAAAGAGAGTCTAGCATGAAGCTCGGTTAGCTGGACTTGGAGTTTTGTTTTCTACACAACAGAGATGTCAAGTGATAGTAAGCAACAGATTCTTCACAAGTAACTTCCTCATATTTACACTCTTTAAGAGCATAAAGTAATTCTTAAAAAAATGAAATGTCTGTCATCTTCTTTCACAGGTACAGCCCAAATGATCAATCATTTGAGTATGTGGTGAATGAGGTCTAGAATAGGCTTGTGTGTTTATGTTCAAAAGGAATTAAGAACAGGAGTGGATTCTCCCAAAAAGAAAACTGTGCAACATAGTATACTTTCGTATGTGATGAATAGGTATGAAGGGGAAAAGGGATTGCGTAGAGAAATAGGTACAATTTGTTATGTGCGATATATCTCATATGCCCATGAAACCACTGTTTCCAGGAAGCATTCCATGCAGTAACATCACTTGACACTCAGCATGACATTACACTGAATATAAGGCTTTCTTAGCCTTAAAAATGCGGTGCTTTGGGGTATCATTTAGAATGGTCATATAGTAATTTAATTAACATGGGAAGATGCATATTGAAGCTTATTAAAGACTTGGAATTATTACAAAAACATTTTTTCTTCTTAATCCAAATGGTCATCTTTCTGAATGTGTTTTGAAAAAAGTTCAGAAGAATGCTTTGTGATCTTTGCATTTTTAATGGAACTAGATATATACCACATGTTCTCCTGAGAAGAGAATTATACTTCCTCTTGCACTGCCAAAGAATTCATTCTCTGTGCTTTAATAGAGAAAAGCATAACTCACACTGAAACTCAGCCCATGGAAATAAAAAATCAAAATAATATCTGATGAGACAATAGCTTAAAGATAATTGCACTAGAATGGGTCAGAGCAGTGATACCTTAACATTCTCACATATTACATGAGAGAGAAGTTTTAGAAAATTTCTTTGAAAGATGAAAGTATTTTTGATTTCTAGATATCAATTCTTTCATTTAAAAAATTTTTGCATTGGTAAACTTTTAAAAGAGAAGTAATGTTTTAAAATATACTGTTTATCAATCAATTATAAATTCAATTTCATATAACTCAGACTACACCTAATTACATAATAATGAATCTGAACAGGTCCCATTACCCTTGATTTAAGTGTATTACTTGAACTACCTATGTTAGAATTCTCTAGGGCAACTTCCATTAGAGGCCTGAGTCTAATTCTGAACAGACAGCCTGTGAATCTGTAACACCATAAAGAACCATGTGATCTTATGCAACATATTATTGTGAGAAACACTATGTTAGGTTTCACTTGTCCTAAGAATGTGTAGCTGTCACTACCTTTTAAACATATCTATTGAGAGGCTGAGACAGGAGGATTCTAAATTGGAGACCAGCCTGGGGAACTTATCAACTTAGCAAGATCCTGTCTCAAATTTTTTTTTTTTTTCCTTTTGGAGACAGGGTCTCGCTTTGTAGTTCAGGCTGGCTCTGAGCTCACTATGTAGCCCAGGCAAGCTTTGAACTCAGCAATCCTCCTGTCTCTGCCTCCCGAGTGCTGGGATTACAGGTGTGAGCCACCACGCCCAGCACTGTGGTATGTGGTTTT
Organism: Thryonomys swinderianus; assembly: GCA_004025085.1. NCBI lineage: Eukaryota > Metazoa > Chordata > Mammalia > Rodentia > Thryonomyidae > Thryonomys > Thryonomys swinderianus. The sequence goes on from PVIC010008461.1 coordinate 17,319, forward strand.
GATTGCTGGTGGGCGTGAGTCTGCACGCCCAGCATTGTATGTGGTTTCTGGGGATCGAACTCAGGACCTTGCTCTTGCGAGGCAGGCACCAGAACCACTGTGCTATCCCTCCGGCCCTCAAAATAAAATTTTAAAAGGTATTGGAGATGTGGTTTGTGTGAATGCCCTAGCTTCAGTACCCATTGCTGCTAAAATTAATTAATTAATCCTAAAATGTGGGCAAACTGAAAATTATTCATTAATAATTATTACTAATACTCAATTTTTCATTAGTTCACATGTGACACACTCTTCCCCTGATGGCTTCAAAATATATAAGGTATCATTGTTGCTTCTAAATTTTATGTTGTTTTCTGTTTTGAATATCAAACCAATAAATAAAATGAAACTCATTTGTAGAGAGTAAGATGCATAGAAATACTGGTTGGTATTTTTAGAGTTCTATTTCTACAGGTATTTTTTTTTTTTAGTTCTAGCTCTCAAAAGTAGTTTACAATTAGTTTATCCATTATGGAGGTAGATATAAATAATAAGAGATTCATATACAGAGTATTTGTAATATGTAATTTCTTCAAGCCCTCTGAAGAATGTCTGTCAGATCGAATAGCTGATGCACTTTGAACACTTAGCTCCAAAAAGAAGATGACATTTTCTTCATTAGTTTAAGATTTATATGCTAAAGTATCTGTCACAATAATAATAAAATCTGACAGTGCAGATCATCCGGGTTTTCCTCGCAGCAGAGGTAGTGTATTCTTTGAAAGATATAAATGACAATTTGTTCAAATCAGAGATTTTAAAAATGTAGACACTCAAGGGAGCTTCAGAATTTTATTTTGCACCATTTTAAAGTGATTCATTTAATAATGCTTACATCATGCCTGGCATGTTGATGAATGTTGTGCACACAAGAGTAAATCCAACTTGTTATTTCACCATATATTGTTTTGATTATGAGCATTTTCAGAATAGGTCAGGTGCCAATTCACTTCAATGCATATAAAAAGAGATGGGACTTGAGGTATAAATTTGAACACAGCTACTCTGTATCAATTCTGAGTCCTCTTTTTGTTTGTTTGTTTGTTTGTTTTTTGGTTCAAGTAACTGTTACTATGTGAAATTCCAGTCCTTGCTACAATCCTACACAAGAACCCTGAAACATATGCATATACCTCAAACTGTAAACAGTGAGGAGCACCTTCTCAAAAACCATCCAGTCATCACCTGTCTGCTTTTCACTAAAAGCCCTGTGCATAAAACTGTGCCTCCGACCAGCCTGCCTTCCTCAAATGAATGGCCACATTTTGCTCATTTTTTCCAGTATCACATGTTGAGTCTCAGGAGATGTGAAATAAATAGAAAGTGAACAGAACAGAAAAGGCAAGTGAAATAAGTTTGCTATACATCATTAAACTGCAAATGTCTTATGAGTGAATTATAAAGATATTTATTACAATTGCAACCACAAGTACCTCAATATATGCTTTCAAAATACCAAATAAAAGATGCAAAGCCACATTTTAGGGTTCCTTTATATCTATGCTCCCACTAATTTAGAAATAGTTTGAAGGATAAGGACAAATGTGTTTCTTAGAAAACTCTTGAGTATAAGAGATAATAATTTATTGTGAATGATTTAATAGGGCTTCTAACCTGACTTAGACGTTCTCAAGAAATAGCTATGTTATGAGAGTCTAGCTTCTTAAAACTTAATTTTCTACACATGAAATTCTTAAGTTTCTTTCCCTAAAGAAATCTTTAGAATAATCATTTTATATTCTCTAAGCAGTCCCTGTTGTCAGGTTATGCTTTACATGAACACTGCAGAAACTTCCATTTACACCCTCAGGAAAAGACTCTCACCCCACCTGAAGCCCAAGAAGGATTAATCACAAAGAACTGTAAAGTGAAACGATTGCATTTTCCAACATCACTAAAATATCATTATATAAACAGAGTGTCAAAAACGTTCAATTAACTTGTGGCATATACTGGTACAAATTTCCCAATGTTATATGTGATTTTGAGATGTATATAAATTGTACCAATAAAGAATTCAATTTAAAAAAAAGTTCAGAAATAAAGAGAGAAGCTCTCATATTGAAGCTCACATTAGAAGTAAAAACAGAAGTTAAGAACTTATGTTTGGGAGGATGTAGTTAAATGTCTTCTGCCAGCCACACAGCCTGTACGAATCCACAGCTTCTAAGATCAAAGTGTCTTCTACACTTCAGTTCCCCTCCTTTTTCATTTCCCATATAAGAACAGTAAGTACCTGCTTCTGTTCAGCCCTGAAGTGCATAACAATTTTCTGAAGTCCTGAAATAAGCTTTAATTAATATTTATTTTTAAAAATCCATGACAGTGATGCTAAATGTTTCACTACTACTACTAAGTGTATGTGGCTATATAACTCATTATGTGAATAATTACTTATTAAATAAATAGAAACATAAAGCAGAATTCTGCCTACATGAGCTTGAAAGTATACACATACCTATAGTTTCAAGAATCTATTCAGAAGCATTTCACATGGCACTTAAGTAACTTTCTTAGTTACTTCTTTTGTTGCTGGGACAAAATACCTGACAGAAAGAGAGAGAGAGAGAGAGAGAGAGAGAGAGAGAGGAAGGAGGGAGGGAGGGAGGGAGGGAGGGAAGGAAGGAAGGAAGGAAGGAAGGAAGGAAGGAAGGAAGGAAGGAAGGAAGGAAGGAAGGAAGGAAGGAAGGAAGGAAGGTAGGTAGGTTTATTTCAACTCATAGTACATATTCTGCTCACTCCAGGGCATAGCAGCACAGCAGAGGACCATTGCAGAGGAGAAATAGTTCATAGCATGGCAGGCAGAAGGCAGCAAGCAGCCAAAGGAGTAAGCAGCCCAAACTTGCCTTCTCTCTGTCCCTTTTCATCCATCCAGGCTACAAACTTTTTCATTGCTGCCACCCCTACCCAACGTGGGTCTTCCATTATCCATACTTTTAATCCCACTATCACACCCTTAATCCACATTCACAAGCCCTAATTTAGCCACCTTTCAAACTCCCTGTTCATAAGCACATGAATCTTTGGAGGGACATCTACATACAAACCATAACAGTAAGTAAAATAAGTAAGGACAAGTAATGGAAATATGTGCTTCATAATTCAAACTCCTTTCCTTTTACTTAGTCAATTTGCCTAAGTCAACAATTACATGAGTGTGAATAAAATTTCAATTTACTCAAATAACAATAACCCTAAACTTGCAGTGATGTAAAGGAAGAAAGGTGTCACCTTCCTCCTTGTGCCTGTCCTTTGAAGATCAGTAAAGGGAGCTCTGTAGAGTTTGCAGCTCAGAATCAGCAACCACTATTGCTGATCCTTTGTGGGAGAAAAAGAGAAAGTTCCATAAAGATCTGTTTCATAGGAAAAGAGCACATCATAGCGGTATAATTGTTATTCATAATTTGTGGTCTAGAATTATTCACTTTGACTCATCTAAAAGGGGCAGCAAATAAAATCCAACCAGGTAATTAGAAGGAGATATGAAAAAGATATTCATCACTCCTCTTATGTGTCCTTCAGTCCCATGAACAAGCCTCTCCACCAGTGCAGAAATAAGGAAATATTCATAAAAGACTCCATTAAATAAGGTGGGAAGTCTGTGCTGCACGGATGGTATTTTCTTTTGAGAACACCCAGTTAACTTTATATTTTTGTTCAGCACTTTTGACCCCTCCTCTATTCCAGGTCATCTTATTGTGTAAGTCTGAAAAATTATCTGACTCATCCTTGGCATTATGAACTTCCTCTGACAATTTAGCATGTTTCATTCCTTTCTCTTAGGGTCTTACATATTGCAGGTACTTGATGAGTTTACTATAAGTGACTGCCTGGAAGTTTTAAATCAGACTACCAAATGAGAGATTTATGCCATATTTAATTCTTATTATTGCTTATAAACCTAAAGAATAATTTAGGTTTTAAAAAATTATTCACATTATTTATGGAATCAATTATTTCTATTGATGGTTAATATCTCATTTATATCAGCTTCATATTTGATGTCACCATTAAGGGAATATATTTGCAAGGAGGGTATTTAGGAGCCAACGTTTAGAAGGAAAGATCACTTAGAAGAATTTATTGTCAAAGTATTTATTTAAATAGTGAAGTTTAAGGATTGAAAGATTTCAATGATTTTTTAAATTTTTATCTCAGAAATATATAAATTTCACCAGGGATCAGAGATTTAGTTCAGTGGTACCACCACCAGCCCTGAAAGTTCAAGGTCATGAGTTCAGTCCCCAGTACTACAAAAGGAAGAGAAAGAAGGAAAGAAAGAAAGAAGGAAAGAAAGAGAAAGAAAGGAAGGAAGGAAGGAAGGAAGAAAGAAAGAAAGAAAGAAAGAAAGAAAGAAAGAAAGAAAGAAAGAAAGAAAGAAAGAAAGAAAGAAAGAAAGAAAGAAAGAAAGAAAGGAAGGAAGGAAGGAAGGAAGGAAGGAAGGAAGGAAGGAAGGAAGGAAGGAAGAAAGAAAGAAAGAAAGAAAGAAAGAAAGAAAGAAAGAAAGGGAACAGCAATAAGTAAATCTGTACTTTAGAAGAACTTACTAAGAAAATATTTCAGTTTTCTGCCATTTCTTCCTTGACATTTGTATCATATGCTGAGCTTGACACACTGAACACTAGGATCTAATTTCATATTGAAAATTATGTTCTTTCTTCATTGAAAGCAAAAGCTAAAGGTGATCATCTCCTTTTAAAAAAAACTTAGATCTGTGCAGAAATTATCCATCATTTAAAGACTTAATTACTTCAGCACTGTACAAAGATGATACTAAAATATTAAGGTTTCCACCTACTCATATTTCAGGTGATTGGGCTTTAGAATTTTGTTTTTCCCAATGATTTATCTTCCCTTATATGGTAAGTAGAACCAGAATGATAAAATGAGGTTCAGAATGTATGATAGATATTGTGAAATAGGAAGAAAAAGGAAAAGGGAGATGGGGGGGCAATGATGGGAAAGAAAATATTTAATGATAAAAAGGAAACAAAGCTTATGTATATGTGAGTGGGGGTTTTAGGGAGGGCAGAAGAGTGGGAGAAAATGAGAATCAAGATATATCATCTACAGGTAAAAATTCTCCATGACAAATGTGGATCGTAATTTATGAGGAAAATGCATCAATAAATTCAATGTATTTTTTAAATCCTAAATAAAATGTCCTAATATTTAATAGAAAATAATAGAATAACTTCAATATCAAGATGTAGCCAAAGCACAGTGTACTGAGTAGGATAATTTATCACTGTGTAGTGCAACTTAATGGAATATAATTGGTGTAAGCCCTTCTCTCTCTTCTCTTTAAAACATGAGAGAGAGGGCTGGAGGGTTAGCTCAGTGGTTCCGGCACCTGCCTCACAAGCTCAAGGTCCTGAGTTCGATCCCCGGAAACCACATACAATGTTGGGCATGGAGACTCACGCCCATCAGCAATCAATATCACATACCACAGTGCCAGGCATGGTGGCTCATGCCTGTAATCCCAGCACTCAGGAGGCAGAGACAGGAGGATTACTGAGTTTGAGGCTTGCCTGGGCTACACAGTGAGCTCAGGGCCAGCCTGAACCACAAAGCGAGACCCTGTCTCAAAAAAAAAAAAAAAAAAAACCATGAGAGAGTGTGGATGGGAGAATAGATTTACTTGATAAATGGTAACTCTGGAGTTAAAGATGACTTCATGTAACACTTGACTTAATAGCTCAAATAACCACTGGAAGAAATCATTTTTACTCCTTTATCTTATTCTCTAATAGTTTTTCTCTGACTCACCAATTTCCTAAACAAAGTGATCAAATCACTTAATCAATGATTTTAACAAATCACCTCAAAAATGACTAAAAAGGTGACTTGTTATTTTACACAGTAGTTGCTGATGGGCTGTGATTTCTCTACTGCGCTCCCTTGCGTGCTTCATTAAACTCAAAGTCAGTTTCTCTGGAAGGTCAAGGCCTGCTGACTCCTCCTCTGACGGCTGAAGCTGGCTCTCGTGTTGAAATCACCAACGTCTTGCTCATGGCTTAGCATCCTCCATGTGTGTGCACTGGATTGATCACAAGGTGGTATTAGGGCTGAGTTCCGAAAGACTGAAAGTAAAAGCTGCAAATGTTTGGCCTCAGGGCTGCGCAATCGCATGTCTCTTCATTCTCTACCGGGCAAAGCAAGTTAAAAAAAAATTAGGTCAAGTAGAAGGAAAGGAGCCTCCATGTCTTATGAGAGTTACCCAAGAGTCATGCTCTAAAAGGGCCTGGCCACAGAGAGTCCACTAACCCTGTCCTCCACAACGTCCAGTGACTATTTCCAAACCTCGTGTTTTCACAAAACATCATACCACCTAATAAATATGCCAATGTATATTTTGGTCATTCCTGTAGGAAAAGGAAGAGATCATGTTTCCTTTTTCGGGAGCTCTAGCAAATTTCTGGAACAAGCAATTACATGGAACCAAGACATAGTGCTTTGACCAACTCGGATCTGACCTTCCAACTAGGGTTTGAATTTACAATATTTAATCTACATATCTGACCAGTAGAAGTAGCATTTCCCAAGGCAGGATTAGGATAATACTTCCAGAATTAGGAAGACAATATGCTGGCTCTCAAAACAGCAAAACCTATCACTGTATAGTACTATGAAAGTAAAACCCTTCTCTCATCAAATAAGGTACAGTTTTTGTTATACCACTCCTCTTCCTTTATGTGTTCAATAAATATTGGATAAAATACATTTAGGGCCAGCCATCGTCCTCCACTTATCACTTGTCTGACCTTAAGTCATGGAGTTAACATCTCATTTTCTTAAAGAATAGGACTAAGGGTGATGATAAGAAAGTTTATGGACTGTGGAACTACATGAAATAATAGATTTTAAGTACTAGCAGATCATCTTGTGTGTAGTAAACTCCACCCAAACTGTAACATACTGCCATCTGCATAACCACATCATTATCAGCAAGTCTTTTAAAAGGGCTAAGATGCAAAACAGTTAAATCCTTATGACTTTGTTAAACAGCAGCAATTTTTATAGGTAGAAATCTAGAAATACACATGGTACTCCAGGGTTTCTAAGGACTTTTATAACCACAGGCATGATCATAATCTAAAAGTCACTTACTGTAAATTGATATATTTTATGTGTACAAACAAACTGATTTACTGAGAACTGGAAATATTCCCACTTGAGAAGTTTAAAAGTGACCTAGATTATGCACTGGACATTTTTTCAAAACTGCTTCCTGCCTGAAGCACCATTGAGTAAGAACTTTTCTCTGCGTGGAAGCTCAGAAAACATGCACACTTTTTGATTACATGTTCTTATGGAATGACCCATATAGCTCTGCATGGAATTCAAGACAAATCCAAAAAGAAAAATCAGGGCAAGGTTGACAACTCAGCTGACATCTGGCTGAGGATCTTGTTCGATCTCATCCTTTCCAGTGGTTGTATCTCACTTCATCTTACAGTTGGTTTGGCTTTGGCCTCTTCTTGATTTGATTATTGAGTTTTGAGAATCTGCTTTTTATACAGCTTAAGAGCTGAAAGCTTTTCCTTTTTGATCACACTTACTTGAGGGATATGGATGGGTCTTGGTAGCTTTATCCTCGGGTCCTCTTTGCTTCCCCACAGTGTGCACCACTCAGAGGAAGGAGAGCAGCTTGCATTAGCGCTCACGCGCAAGCCCTCTCATTGCCTCGGAAACACTTGGGCAATTTACGATCATTTGTTTCAGAGAGGCTGTGCCATTTCTTTCTGCCAGAAGGAAAATAACATCGCCTCCTCAATTGCGTCTCAAGGACTCAGCGAACGCGGCCATGGTGCTCATCTCCGGCTAGAAATATCTACAAAGGCTTTGAGAGCTCAGATCAAGTATTTCCACTGTCATCCACCGAAGGCATTCTGCCCCCTGCCTGCCACAATCACAGGACTTTCTGCACAGCGCAACCAGGCAATCTGAAACTGTTTCTAATGCTCCTGTAAATATTGAACTGTAGCCTCCCTGGAAAAAAATCTTTCTTTTCTCTTTGCAGCTCGAGTGCATCGCAAAGTGGCTCTGATCCTGTGTGTCGCTCTGAAACGGGGGGGGGGGGGGGGCTTAGCGGCGCCCCTGCGCTTTCTCACAGCGGCCCCCCACGACAAGCCAGACAGAACTGCTGTCTTGCTTCTGGAAGGAGAGGGGCACTTGTTCCCATATGCCGGTCTCCTTCAGAGGAGGAGGAGACCCAGCAGAGGACAAAGAAGAAAGAAAAGGGGCAGAACGGATTGCAGGCAGGACCCAGTACCTGGGATCCTTCCGTGCTCCCCGCGCGAGCTATCCGAGGCTGCATCCAAGAGGGTCCCGCCTGGGGGCTGAGAAACGAGTCGAGGAACTAACTCATCCGTGCGGTTCCCTTCCGTGCCGGTCACCTCGTATAACCGCAAGCCAGAGCCAGCAGAGCGGTTCGGAAGTCAGCACTGATACAGCGTAGGTCACTCCTCAGGGTACAGCCCACTCGCAGAGGATAAGGGAGAGGGAGTAGAGCGATCCGGGCCGCGGAGCACGAATGACATGACGCAGGATCTGCCACTTCCATAGCAATGAGACGAGTTAAGCGGCGGCGCCCGCCTGAAATGTGTAGTGTTCTGTCTTGTTCTCAGCACCGTTCCCTCCGTCATCATTTGCTAATACGTTTAAGAGCAAAACATTCTCCACACAAATATTCACAGAAATGAATCTTGAAATAACGTTGTTTGCATATTTCCTAAAGTTAAAAGTCCATCCATCTTTATCCCCTTAAATGACATGAATATAAAAAATATTAAAATCTAGGCATCAGAAAAATGTGTAAGGAGAGAATAACAGTAGGTATATTAAGTGATATGAAAAATTTCTCAAAGCCATTCTGAAGTATAGAAAATGCCGTTTGGCTATTGTTGAGTTTTGTCTATGTCCCGAAGGCAGAGGAAGTCGTCCCTTGTGAGTTATGAGTTACCGAAAACAAAGGAGAAGCAGTGAGATTCTATATTGCACAGCTTTGTAATCTTAAGGCAAACATTCGATGCCAACAAACATCTATACCAATGGTAAAGACATATGCAGGATAAATCAGAATAGAAGTAAGAATGGCACAGGATACTTGGGAAAGAGCCCCAGACTGATTCTACTTGGGGGTATTTGAAAACGCTTAACTGAGGCCATGCGATCGTCCAAGTGCACTGAGACTTTAGCATGAAATGAAAGATCACCAGCACGGCAACATGAGAAAATATTCACGGCTGTATCTACATTTCTCTGAACACACGGGGCCTCGCCAAGGCATGATATGGGGAGGAGAGTGAGACAAGTCTCATGTATGCTGGGGTATGATAGGAAGTGCTTCCTCATGGAACCCTTGATTCAGAAGTACCTACATGCATTCCATACAGTCCACTTTTGTTGTGACTGTCAACAGATGAGTGGATTAAACACATAGAATATATACATATACATCGCTTCTCGGCCTTTTGGCTAAGATCAAGTGTAGAATATATACATATAAATTTATATGTCTATATTGCTATACTATTCAGCTATAAAGAAAAAGAAAATTATTCCATTTTCAGGAAAAAGTATAGAGATTAAGACCATCTACAAGGTATGTTACACTCAGAAATTTTAATAGCACATTTCCTCTTATCTGAAAAACTTGCATTGTATCTGACTCCATGCCCAAATGCTGAACTGTTGAAAAGCTAGTAACTTTGTATTTTGGTTTTTAAACTCTACGGTTGTGCTCTCTAGTGACTGTATCATTTAGAGCCCGACAGTAGTGTACAAGTTTTTCCCATTCTCATCATTATTTATTTTGTCCCGTCCTTAAAAAGTTTTATATAATAATGTCCTGATTGGTTTCCAGTGGTACATGTAGACTATTTTCATTAGTTGTTTTTCAGAGCAACACTCCAAAAATAACATTATCCTCTCGCTCTGATAGAGAAATAAAACTACTTAGTTTCTTCTTTCCTAAGAGAACAGTAAAACTGGACTGGAATTTGACTAAGTATATAGAAATGTAAATGTATGTTTATCATGTTAAGATCTTGACACTAGTTTTATAAATGAGTTAGCCTGGCTGGAATGGCTGAAATTTGTTTAAGGATCAGGCATAATCTTGTTAGCTCATCTGATTCTATCTTTTCCATCTCTTATTTTATCTACTAGACTATCTTTTAGCTCCACACTGTACACAGTACTATCTTAACTCACTTGCCTTAATTTATGGCATACCCTTTAAAACAATTCAGCATTTGAAAACCAATTAGCAGACTCCAGAGCCCCTCATTTTGGAGTCTTTTGTAACCATCTCTACTAATATCTCTAAATAACTTCTTGTTATTCTTTACTGAAGCATGAATCAGAACTTCTTTCTGGTTTGATTATCTTATAATACCCCCAAAAGGATACCTCTGGTTGCTCAAGGTGTCAATCAGTTCTGTGTATGATAGTCCTCAGAAACTTCATTCTTCTCTTGTTTTATCTGGAGTTTAGACCTAATCAAAGAAAAATCTAAATATTGCCATATATCTTGAGAAAATGGAAAGAGTAATTAATCAAGAACAGTTCTTAAGAGACTATTACAATAGGTGTGGTAAAAAGTAATGATGGCCTGAAAAATGGGAAAGTAGTGAGCCCGAGAGAGGCAGAAAGGACAGGAGGGCTGCAGAGGCCATGAAGAAGGGTTCGGGATGAAGGCGAATTTGTGACTTTGACAATGGCAGGAATAGTGTAGTTGTTAAAACAGGAACAATAACTATGAAACTGTGAATGTAGTCATGTTTTGATTTAAAAATTGAAAATGAATCAGATTTATCTTTAAAAGGTAACTTAGACTCATGGAGATTGGTATTATTTCAACTTTTCAAACTAACTGGGTCACAAGGCCACTGGTATTTGATTAATCACTATTCTAGATGCGGCTTTGAGTTTTTTAAATTTGTTTTGTTTTTGTTTTTTTCCAATGGATTGAGTAAAACACACTGTCTTCAGAATATTAATGGGACTCACCCAATCAGGCAAAGGCCTACATATCTTAAAACTGACCTTTTCATAATTAGATGGAAACATATATCTTGACTAACTTCCTGAGTTGAGGTATCAACCATTCTTTCTTCATACTCAGACTGAAATAGTAGCATATCTTGCATCTTGAGCCTGCTAGCTTTTAGACTAAAATTTTTATCAACCAGCCTGCTGGGCTCCAAATTATTTAAATTATTGACTCAGGTGTTAGAATTTCTTAGTCTCTATAATCACATGAACCAATTCCTTGTAAAAATCTAGCTAGCTAGCTGTAGAAGTGTGTGTGTGTGTGTGTGTGTGAGTGCGCGTGTGCATGCGCGTGCATGTTTATGTATGAACTCTTGGATCTGTATCACTATAGAGTTCTGATAAATACAGATTCATTTATAGAAACCTTATCAGTCATGGTAAGGGATAACTATAGAAGAAAAAAGGAAGTAAAGAATTAAAAACCTGAAATGGGGTCAGAAAAGGCACAGTGATGTTGATTCCATGCAATAACATGTCTCACAATATTCAAAATTACTAGATCATCAACAGAGACAAGGGAAAGAATGAGGGCCTTTGAGGATTGGTGGTAAAGAGTGCTTTCAGTGCTTTAAGAAATGGACTGAAGGGCCAGAGGGTTAGCTCAGTGGTTCCGGCGCCTGCCTCGCAAGCGCAAGGACCTGAGTTCCATCCCTGGTAACCACATATAATGCTGGGCATGGAGACACGCCCACCAACAATCAACACCGCATACCACAATGCCGGATGTGGTGGCTCACGCCTGTAATCCCAGCACTTGGGAGGCAGAGACAGGAGGATTGCTGAGTTCTCGGCGGCTTGCCTGGGCACCATAGTGAGCTCAGGGCCAGCCTGAACTACAACACGAGACCCTGTCTCAAAAAGCAAAAAAAAAAAAAGAAATGGACTGAAGTGGATTAAAGAATGAATTTGGATGATAAGCCACAGGCATATGAAAGTCACCACAGAGACTGTAGGTTACAAAGCAGATATTAGAAAGTAGTATAATAAGTGAATCAGCCCTTATGTTGGAATGTGAACAGGTAGAGCATATGGAGAGGTAGAAAAAAAATGATAGAGGAATGATCATATATAGTTTTAAAAGATTATAAGAATAGAAAACACAAAAGCATAAAATTGGAAATAGTCTTGGGAAAATCTAAGATGAGAGAAAAACAATAAAGGCCTCTTTTTTAGAGACTTTTTAAGAATGAACATGAGAGAAAACTCAAAAATCACAGTTACCTTGGGCCGGAGGTTTAGCTCAGTGGTTCCAGCGCCTGCCTAGCAGATGTAAGGTCCCTGGTTCAATCCCCAGTAACCACATATCACAATGCCAGGCTTGGTGACTCACACCCATCAGCAATCAGTGCACAGCATGGTGGCTCACACCTGTAATCTCAGCACTTGGAAGGCAGAGACAGGAGATTGCTGAGTTCATGGCTTGCCTGGGCTATATAGTGAGCTCAGGGCCAGCCTGAACTACAAAATGAGACCCTGTCTCAAAAAAAAAATCAGATGAATCACATTAATGATGAACTGTAATAATTCTACATTCTAAAATGCCCCACCATGTCAGAGAACTTTTAGCTATGTTACAGAAATGTTACGATTCTCCAACCAGCCTGCCAAAGTGCTCTGAATTTTGAGGAAGGCAGAAGGAGGCAATTGAGACAGTGGACTTCG
>PVIC010008461.1:30183-48237 GCA_004025085.1 Thryonomys swinderianus
GAGAGAGAGAGAGAGAGAGAGAGAGGACATTAAACCAAAAGCTTTCTCATTGAACTACATCTCCAAGCCATTTATTTATTTATTTATTTATTTATTCATTTATTTATTATTTTTTGAGACAGTTTTGCTAGGTTTCTAAATTGCTCAGCATAGGACTGGAGCTGTAATCCTCCTGCCTCAGCCTCTCAGAGTGTGGGAACTGCAAGTGTGTGCCACCACCCCTAGCTAGCAGCTAGTATTTTTGGAGAAAAATACACCAGAATCTAATACTAATTATTGCAGATCAGTTACAAACAAATCAACAAATATAGTACATATATTACCCATACAGAGGATTAAAAAGGGGACAAGATTGGCATGTAATAGATGAGATTATGAAAATGTTAATTAAGTTAATGAGCTATTATTTCACTTTCATTATTTAAGGATTCTATATTTTCATCTCTCCTCCATTTTTATGACCACTCTTTTCCATATTATTTGTATCAGAGCTCTTCCCTTTAAATTTTTTAGCATTATATTTTGCCCATGTACAAATTTTATTTCTTTAATGGTGAATTATGCCAAATATTATAGTTACATAAGTTTTGATTTATTCTTAATATAATCAAGGAGAATTTTGTGAATTCAAAAGTTCTCAGCAAGCATAAATGCAAAAGTTAGAGTGAATAATGATTACGAAATACATCAGTGAATTAGCCAAGGATTTAAATTAGATACATAATTCTGAATCAAGGTATATTTAGGTAAGTTTGCTTGAACCCATCCATTAGACTGTTCTAGCTTCTCAAAGAAGAAGAAAACAATAAAAATTGCACAAACAGAAGACTACAAAGAAATAACAAAGTAAAATTAGAAGAGATCTGAGGAGACATATAAACAAAATGATCAGTCCGTTAAGAAAGGTAAATCAAAGTTCTGAAAAATATCAGCATTACCGGGTTAGCAATTTAACAGTAGAACAATCAGTGAGATTCTTGAAATATTGAAGAACAAATGAAAAAGGACTCAAGAAAAATAATTAGATGTTAACTGTACATGAACACAGGAGGTTCTGGTATTTTCATAAGTTTCGCCTTAAATAGCAAGCACCAGTGCTCTCTAGAATCAAAGTAATTTATCATCCATGAATAACTGTCAACCAGAACATCACCAGGGACAAGCTGAGTTTGTGTTTTTACTGGGCCAGGGTTTTCATATAAAAGTATTGAATTTATCTGGACTGTGGAGAGTTGCTGAGCTCAGTGTCAAGGGAAAGCACCATCCAATTAACGGTGACGTTATCTTAGTTATTATAGTCTGTCATGTATAGAGAAAGGGGCAGCAAGATACACAGAGCCACAGCTGTAGACAAATTAAAATTTGTTTTCAGGAATTTTCTCTTATTGAGCTTGTACTTTCCACAGAAATGGCCTAATTGAGTCTCAAGATTTTTTGAGAGCCCCATGATCATATCCTGAATCCTCACAAGCTAATGTACAAGCTACAGAGATAACTGTGTTCTTTATTTAAAAAGGCAGATTGGAATGTAGTCCTACCTGTGGAGAAACATCCCTAAATAGATGAGAAGCTGTGCCTGTGTATACAAAATCCACATACATCCACAGAGAAAAAGAATGTTCTCAATTTGGAGAAGTGACTTAAGATATTCTGAAGTTGAGGACATATTTCAGACTGTTTTCAAAGGGCATACCCAAATGTACCACAGGCTGAGATAGGTAGAAGATCAAGGTGCTTCCTGAAAGGGTGGTGGCCTGTTCAGGAACTCCACTGGAGCCTAATATGGCAGATGAATGGGCTTGCATGCAAGCGTCCAGGAGGCTGGATGAGACAGATTTTTATCATTCATAGATAATGGGTCTGTTTTCTCCATTCAGACAGACTCTGGGAAGACTGCAGGAATCAGCTTTACTAAAGCATCCTTCAATCGCAAGACAGTGTCGACATTTGTTTTAAGATTTTGCTGTAGTATGCATACATGCGGGGCTGTTGAGGATGAATTTCTGCCTATCCTGGGACACAGGACACCCATTCGCTCAAATCCTCCACCACAGACACAACCTCCATACACACATGTGGAACTGCAGGGCTTGAGACCTTAGAGATGAAAGGAGCCCCTGACTTCAGTAAGCAGAAATTCACCACTCAGTCTGCAGGATGCCAAGCGCAATCCCAGTGTCCAACGGGAGAGGGTAAAACTAAACAGAAACATAAAACAAGCTCATCAATCCAGTTCAATGACCTTTACTCCTATATGTTCTTGTAATAATGTTTAAGCATATAGACAATTGAATCAGTTATTCAGACCATGCTCAGACTTAAAATTAACCTACTGTCACCTAAAGTAACCTTTTAATATACTTGATTCATCACATCTCTTTTTATCCAAATTTTATTCACCCATTAATCCATTTGTGAATGTATTTCTTAGGCTTTGTGTACTTTCTCCTACTACTTAAGCTGGATAAAAAAGTGTGTTATTTAAGTCTTTTTTTTTCCTTTTTGTGATAAAATTCAGGTATGTTTATATAAAACAACCTTATTGAGACAAATTAACATCATTTCTCAGTACTACTTCTCTTTCAGTCTCTGCCTCTGCTGTTTGTTTCTGGCACCAAAATTAGGTTTGCCTTTCCTAGGGCTTTACTGACAGAAGCTTATAAAGTACACATTGCTTTTCTATTGCTTAATGTAGTGAACAATATAATATCCCCCAAATACTTATGTCATAATCCCAACATCTGTGAAGGTGTTGTTATAAGCAGAGGAGAAGTAAGTTAGAATGTGAAATTATGACTGGTAACCAGTTGATTGTATAGAAAGTATTCTAGATTATTCAAGTTCCACAGTGACATCATACAGGTCTAGAAATGTAGAAAACAAAGTCAGAATCAGAGAAATGACATCATGACAAAGCTTAATCAAACACTGGTAGCTTTGAAGGGTGGAGGGATCATAAACCAGACAGCAAAGGTGGCCTCTAGGGCTGGGTACTGTAAGAAAACTTGAATCTTAGGGATGTCATGTGAACTACAGTTGCCAATACCAGGATTTTAACCCAGTAAAAGCCATTTGGGACTTCTTATTTGAAACTGTAAGATAACACACTTGTGGGGTCAAGTGACCAAAGTTTATGGTAATGTTACAGCAGTGGTAAGAAAGTAATTTGGCCTTTTCTTTTTTATTAAGTTTTTTGGTACAATTTAGATATATGTAAAGATCGCAGTCACTCTATGGAATTTGCACTTGTACATGAAGTATCTTGACCCCTATTTTTCCCGTCTTCCCCTTGTACCTTTCTTCTCCTTGTTATTCATGAGTTTGTTTTCATTTTATCTTTCATTTCTTTTTTTTCTTTTGCCATCTTTCTCTCTCCTCCCTCCCTTGTGTCCCATTTGACTATTTTCTTTCTAGTTCACACTATCTATTATACATTTTGGTCTTTGTTTGTACTTTCAGTTTCTCACACCAGAAAAACAATGGAATATTTACACGTGCCTAATTTATTTCATTAAGAGTATGATTGCTATGTGCATCCAATTAGCTGTAAATGTCATAACTTTATTCTTCTTTATAACTAAGTAGTACTATATGGTATAAAAAAATCACATTTTCTTTATCCATTTATCATTTGATGGGCATTTGGGTTTTCTACATGATTTAGCTATTAAAACTCTGTGCTATGAGCATGATTGTGGATATATCACTGTGATGTGATGTTTTAATTCTTTCAGAAAGATATCACAAGGAACTTTTAGTCCTAGCTTTTTCAGGAATATCCACACTGATTCCTACTGTTGTTATACGAGGAACAGTGAAGAAGAGTTCCTTTTCCCACAGCTCCCCCAACATTTGTTTGATTTTTTTCCTAATAAGCTGAGTTTATTGATAAATTTTAGGCCTACATTATGGTCACATTTCTAACTGGCAATTTGTAGCCATACATGATATAGTTCCTTATTTTTTTCTAACATTTGTTAGAAATTGAAATTCAATTGATATTGAAATTCAACATTGTTTTAATTTGAATCTCTCAAACAGTGGTCTTTTCACTCAGCATAACATACGTATTTGCAGTTCATCTATATAATTGATTGCATTGATGTGTCAGCTGTTTGTCCCTTTCACGGTAGAGTAGGGCTCCATTTTACTTGTCCCTCTATTAGTGGATGAATATTAAGCTCCTCCCAGGTGTAGACTTACGTGGCAGGATTAGAATTCTGTGCAAGCAACTACCACTCGATGGAGTGGAGCAGGATGTCTGAGGACACACAGTCTGTACCCTTCTGACTTAGTTACTTTTCTCACTGCTGAAACAAAATGCCCAGCACCCAAAATTAAAGGAGGAAATGTTTGGGGAGATTTCAGTCCATAATTGGCTGCTCCAAGGAAGGGCTGCATGGCAGAGGGGCACTGCAGAGCAGGCAGGACTAGCAGAAGCCAAGCAGCAGCAGCAGTAGCAGCAACACAGCAACCAATCAACAGCAACCCTCTTGTCCCTTATATGTTATCCAGAGAACCCACCCTTAGGGTGGACAATTCACAGACCCAGAGTGGAATAACCTTAATCCGAGTGTCACACCATGAATCAATCCCAGCATCACATCCTTGATCCTGCAGAACATTCTCTAGACCCAGCCACCTCCAGAAGGTCCCTATATGACTGCATGAGGCTTTGGGAAGACATCTAGACACAAGCGGTAGCACTTGCCTTCCTGACGACCAGTATCTGCTTTCTAGAATGGCCAAAGAAGAACAGCAGTGAATGATACTTTACAGAGTCAAAATTACACAACTCTAATCGGCTGGCAGAATGTTTTTTAAACTTAATGTCATTTTTCTTCTTTCTTTCCTTCTCTTGTTCTTTTGAGTCTGTAAAGTTTTTGAGTTGACAAGTAGTAACTACATATTTCTGGAGTGAAACATTACTCTTGGTGCAGTATACAATATATAATGATGAACTAAGAGGAACCAGCATATCTGTCAATCCAGAAGTATCATGCCTTGGTGTGTGGCACATTCAAAGTTATTTCAACTAAGCTTTATTTTTTAAAAAAAAATCAATGAACTCTTTGTCAACCATAACTACTCAATTGTGCTATAGAACATTTGAAATTATTCTTTCTAGCTATAATATTTGTAGTACCGTATCTCCACCCTAAACTTCCATTCTTCACTCTTTCCAAGCTCTACTAACCATTATGATAAAATGTTACAATAGTAATATGGATGGAGGACACAGGATACTGTCATATAGAATGAGCTTGGTGTTTTGAAAAGTCTGCCTTTCTTCCTGTGTCCTGGAATTTCACCCTTAAAGAATAAGGAACCCAGTTCCTTTTTACGGTACTGCAAAGGATGCCTTCAACTGAATATGACAACTAATTACATGATAGTACATGTTTTCTAGTTCAGTACCACCTAAGTCAGTAGTTTTTGGTTCCCAGTTACTACCTGGGAGTCTTAGTTTGCTCATCTATAAAGGCAGAGTAGAACTAGCCCAATTCATATTGTTAATCCTTGCAGTCAGTATGAAAATGTAAAAAGTCTCATAAAATGTACATAGTAAGCTGCTACTGTTTTACATTTTCATAACCTTAAAATGGGACAATATTTATGTATTCTATTTCTATTCTATTTTCTATTCCAGAAAAATATCTTATAGAAACATTAAAGCCAGGAAATGTGTTTATTAATTCAACAGATATTGATGGAGCATAGGCTAGATCCTAGAAGTTCTTAGGGTTATAAACATTGATTTGGCATGCATCTTTTTCTCCAGAAACCTAGTGAAAAAGAGAAAAATGCATTCAACCATAACTAAAAGTGGTCACTATGAAAAAGATATCCAAGGCGTTTAAAAGGACACCCTACTTGATCAAGGGAGAATGCAAAGTAAGTTTCCAAAAAAGATGCTTTGAACTAGAAAGAGAACTGAGTCAAAAAAAAAAAAAAAGCAGAGGGGAAGAAAGAAACAGGGTCAAGAAGAACTCCAGTGTGACCAGAAAAGAGAAAAAAAGGCACCAAAAGAAAGGAAGAACACTATAAAGATACACTAGCTTGCAATTCCGAAGAGTCAAGTGTAAACACTAATGAGAATAAATTTACTAATTTCCATATTTATCAGTTGTCAGGCCACGTAAACCTAAACTAGAATCGTTTTCTAATTTGTCTGCTTATGAATTGTTTTATCTGAATTAAAATAATAAAAATATTTAAGCCTTGACAGCTTCATCTGTAAAAATAGGGTGGAGTTATCCAACCTGCAATAATACCACAACACTTAAATGAGATAGGGTTAATAAAATATTTTACAGAGTGGTAAACATATGCTAGTTTCTCAAACAAGGCAAAGTTTCTGTCCCTTTAACTTTCTCTAATGTCACAAATATTCTAAAGAAACATATACTAATACTGCTTTTTGCCCTACAGTGGAGTAGACTGAAAAGCACGCATCTACAGATTGGAATATATAAGTGGCTGTTATAAGGGAAAGACAGTAATCTACTCTAAAAATGTTCAAAGAAAATGCAAGTGTGTTAGAATCTCAATCACTAATTTGAAGGGCTTTTCAGCAACCGAGGAAAGCAGCAGATTGAAATAGAAAACACACACCTTTGTTAAAGTGCATTGGGTTAAACATGTGGAAAAGACAAAATGTTGTAAGATAGTGAGTGTTTACATGGTTGATTTGGCCAGGCTACTACACTGGTCTGCTTTTCTGTTGCTGGAAAACAATACCTGACATGTATAATTTAGGGAGGAGAAGTTTATTGCAGTTCAGTTTCAGCTGCATAGACCATGTTTGATGAGTTCCAAGACATAGGCCTCAAGGCCCAAGGGTGTGGGGGAGAATGCTGCTGTACTTATGGTCATGAAAAAGGGGCCCCTACTTCGAGAAAGCACCAGCACCGAAAGAAGGGCTCCAGGACTAGACAGATGTGGGATCAAGAGCTGTGCTGCCATGATGCCACCAGACACATCCAAATGTGTGGTTTCCTAAATTCTTTGACTTCTCTCAAGCTACTCAAGTTGAGAAGATTAACCTTCCCAGGGAAGAAAGATGATTCTGTTAAATTAACATGGTTCTAGTGTCCCCAAGCAGAAATCCAATACCATCACAAAACACATCTGCATCCTTGGGAGAAATAAATAAATGTGGAAAAATATGTACATAATATTAAAACAAATATTCACGTGGTTTTCACAGGAATAGAGCTATATTTGATGTGTGCTAGAGCCTCTATAATTTGGGGGCTTTCTTGGAAAAAATCTATACCCAAATTACAAATCCAAAATTAGGTGTGTGGATCTGGTTCCCACTGATATTATAACAAATTACCATGAATTCTTAGCTTATACAGAATTTATTATATTGCAGTTCTGCAGATCAAAACTGTAAAATAAGGACCAAAAGTTTAAAACAAGATACTCTCCTTTTGGCAGGATGGACAGAATCCATTTTCCTCCTTTTTCCAGCCTCTAAAAGTTGCCTAAAGTTTTAGACTCTGGACCTTTTTCTATTCAAAATTATCAAAGGCTGCTTGAGTCTCATATTCTATCACTCCAACACTAATCCCTATGCCTCTTTTTCTACACTTAAGCATCTCACATTTAAATTATAACTACCTAGTTAATTTAAGTTAATCCTCTTCTTTTAAGGTCAGTTAATTTGTAACCTTAATTATACTGAATTTCCTTTTGTATGAACCTAACAATTCATACATTCCAGGTATGTGGATGTACATATCATTGAGGGGTTATTACTCTGTGAGCCACAATGGGGAAACATACTCAAAGTGAGAAAATTAATCATATCCCTGCCTCACTTAGATTGCAGTTTTGATTGTAACAAGTTACAAGAGAGATTTATAGGGAAATACTGTTGTGCAAAAACGGAATTTTCTCCTCAGCTGCAGTATTTTCGATCTCCCAAAATATCCAATACCTATGGGATGGAGACAAGAAATGACAAATGCAAGAGCCAAGCTCCTTCACCTGGGCTTAATCTGCTTCCAGGAAAGATCACTGCAGACAGGACTCTAGGTCTGAAGAATGAACCCTTCATGAGGCGTCTGCATGAACCACATTAGTGAAACTGACAGATAAAGTTGATTATGTTGGTTTTATAAATCAGCTGAATCAAATGAATATGGGCTTCCAGTATTAGGAAAGCTTTGAAATGCTTTCTCATTGAAGAATAAGTTTCTTTAAGTAAAATTTTCATTGTTCATATGTCAACTGATGGTCTGTCACTTACCAAATTTAGATGATTATATGTCCTTTCCAAAGTATATCACTTTGTATCTGCTAAAATGGGCTATTTTCACATTTCTTCCTTAATAACACATGTGGGAAACTCCATAAAGTGATATGTAAAGTTTAAGATCAAATGAATATTGTATGCTTGACAGGAAATTGAAAAACAGCTTCTACTTTTCACCTAAAAGTATAAAAACAAAGCAGTTTATTTTTCTACCTTTAAAAGACAAGTCATCAATTAGTATGGTATCCGTATTGACTTTTCCAGAACATTGCTGGCCTCTGGATTCTTGATGGACCTTTAACAACATGGTACTTTCCATCATATCATTGCCTTCTGACTGAGAAAGGGCATTCTCTGCTATTCTCTTTCAAGTGAGTGAAAATAACTTGAGAAAATCCAGGAATGTGATTTAGCTTTAAAAAACATCCTGTCATCTGCAGTAACGTAGATGAACCTGGTGCTATGGTTGATGTTTAGATGGGCCCAAAGCCTCATGCAGATGAAGTAGGATGTTGTTTTCAGAAGTGGTTGAATTTGGAACGTGTGATGCTGGGATTAAGGGCATGAGATTACTGAACCACTACACGTGAGTGATTGGTTTGGCACCACCATAATCCAGCTAGTCTGAATAAGATCAAAGGGAGAGGAAGACGCTGTTAATCTCTCTCTTGTTACCTTGCTGTCTTGTGTGCAGCCTGTTGTTTCTCCTCCATGATGCTTGTTTTCTACCCAGCTTCAGAGCTAGCTTTTAATGGACTGAAACCTCTATGAACTATAAACTAAATAAACCCCTCCCCTCTTAACTTTGCATGTTGGCTATTTTCTTTCTCGGCAACAAGAGGAAAGAAACTAACTTAGAAATCTGGTACCAGAGAAGTGGGGTTGTTGCTGTGACATTACCTGTCCATGTGACTCAAAAGCTTTTGGAGCTGGCTTGTGGGAAGGGAAAGAATTAGGAAAGATTTGCAGACATAGACTACAAAATTAGAGGTGGAACACCTTAGACTGTTTTGTAGGTTTCTGCCAAGAAAGGCTACATGAGCTGCTGGACTCAAGATAATGTGAGTTATGGCTCAGCAGAAAGTTTGTTTGCATTTTATTCATGCCCAGAGACTTTGCCTGAGACTGAGATTTGAGGCAGTTGACTAATTAATCTTCCAGAAGAAATTTCAAAATAGTGAAACACTGAGGCAAAGACATGGCCACTGTTGGGGGTTTTTAGCCCAATCGAATGTTGAGAATCAAGAAGAAAAAAAAAAGAGCCCAGCTGAATGATTTAAAACATTTTGAATTTGGCCAGAAAGGAAGCTCCAGTAAAGCAATGAATTCCAAAGACAGAACAAAGAAGGCTTTAATTGCTGAGAAGGAACAGAATAGAAAACACGGCCTGAGGGCATCACAGGAACCTGAAGGACTCTGCTCTTTCCAGTCCCAGAGTTATAAAGTTGCTTTGATAAGAAACCACCAGAGCATCATGTTCCTGAATAGCAGGAACACCCGCGTGTTCCAAAATGGCGGCGGCCTAAGGAAGTTGCTCTAAAATGGTGGTGACCTAAAGAGGTTGTTTCTTGGGATTCAGTTAATAGGCACTGGACCCCAACAGCTAAGAGAGAGCACAGCCTGGCTCCTGCTGCTTCAGCTGGCAGCACACTTTGGCATCATCCATGTGGCACTAGTTTTAGGTCGATACAGAATGTAAGTGTTGCAAGTCAGGAAGGTTTCCAGCCAGACTTCAGAAGAAAGCCAGGGAGACCAGACAGGTGACCCTGAGAGGGTAGAGGGTGGTGCTGTGAGTGTGAAGCCAAAGGTGCGATGGAGACTCCAGATATTTGGAGGAGCCAGGAGCCTGGATCACCTGAGAAAAACTGCAAAGAGGCCGCGGAGCTGGCCCTAGAGAGAACCCATGGTTCCTACAACTACCCGACGTGCCATAGAGGCAGAGCCACCAAAGCCAAGCCCTTTGCAGTTCACAACTCTCCACAGATTGCTGGGGACACTGGAAGTGGAACTGTGGGATTTATGTTCACTCTACTGGATTTTGGACTTGCTTTGGTCCCATTCTTTTATATCCCCAGTGTCTGTCTTGTGCCATTGGATGTTGGAAGTGTTTGACTTCCTTTTCGTTTGTATAGGGCCTTCCTGCTAGGAGTTTGCCTTCAATCTCAGCGGACACTTCAGACTTGGACTTTTCAGCAATGATGAAACTACTGGGACTTTGGCAACTTCTACAGATGGACTAAATCCTTTTTTGCATAAAGGGCTATGCATGAGTCCTTGGGAGAGCAGGGGAGGAATGTGACAATCTGTGTAGATGTCCCCCAAAGCCTCATGTGGATAAGAGGTAGTTGAATATAGAATGTGTGATGCTAGGATTAAGGGCACCACACATGAGTGATTAGTTTGTTACAGCCCCAATCCAGCTAGTCTGAATAAGATCAAAGGGACAGAAAGATGCTGCTAAATTCTCTCTTGTGACCTTGTTGCTTTGTGCGTGCTGTATTGTTTCTCCTCTACGAGGCTCGTTTGCCAGCCCAGCCTTGGAGCCAGCTGATTATGGCTGAAGTCTCTACAAACTATAAGCTAAATAAAACCCTCCCTCTTAACTTTGTGTGTAAACTATTTTGTCTCAGCAATAGGAGAAAAGTACCTAACACACTGGGGAAGACATCGCGCCAAATAAAATAACCCAGGCACAGGAAAACAACTATTTTACCATCATGCTTACCTGTGGAATCTGAAACAATTCAAAATCATAAAAGCAAAACATAGAATGTTGGTGTCTAGTGGACAGGGAGAGAGGATAAAGGGAGAGGTTTAAACTGAGCAATGTAATAAGATCTAGAGAGAATGGAAAGCACAGTAAACATAAATTCTGGAGATCTAGTGTACAGCATGGTGAATATTAGGCAAATTGCATTCTATACTTTAAATTTGTTATGAGAGCAGATATTTAAAATTATTGTCACCCCAAAATGATGACTATGTGAGGTGATGGGTCTAGTAATTTATGATAATCATTTCACAATCCATACATACACCAAAACATCATACTGAACACAATGAACATTTATAATTTTGTGAATTCTGTTTCAAAAAGTCAGAAGAACTCCATAATAATAAATTATATTTCAAAACATCATGCAGATCATTGCCGTGAAAGAACTGTAATCATCACCTGCAGTGGATTTTTATAAGAGAATAATAAGAGCCCCTGTTCTAGTGTGGTTGCCACATGCTAGACAGAGCATTTCTGTTCTTTGTTACTCACAATGACACTGGGAGGCAGGTGTTATTGTCTCTATTTTTCTCAAAAAACTGACCTATATGTGGCAATGACCAACCACTCTTTGTGGCTCTCTTATCTGAAAAGGTAGCCTGTATCGAGACCGGGTCAGAAATATCCTGTTCAAGAGGAATCTCCAAGCCAGCATATTTAACACAAGCCATCTGTGATGTTGGATTGGGATTGATAGGGAATGACTACATACTAGGTTGGAGCCACTTGAATAGTAATTAAAAATTTACGAATACTGGGGCTGGGGATTTAGTTCAGTGGTTCCAGTGCTTGCCTCACAAGTTAAGGTCCCTCGTACCAAAAAAAAAAAAAAGGTACCAACACTTAAAATTGTTGTGATTTATTGTTGCTGATTTTATAATTCTTTTCCTTCACTGATTACAGCTCTAAATTATAGTTGGTATTCAGACTCAGTACTATGAAGTACTTTTCACTCTGAAGATTGTGTTGTTAACTACAAAGAATCTAAAAATGTTTCTTTCTCCACTTCACTGCATGATTGACTCTCTTTTGTACCCTTTCCCACAGTTACTGTTAGAACGTCCCATATTCTCTGCTCCCTACCCAAGAAGAAAACTTCACAACAGACATGAAGATTTTTGCGACACACTTAGGATGAAAATTCCCCCCTCCCTTTGGGTGGATACAGGTGGTTTTCTGAAAATCCTGCTTTGGCATTATCTACGAAAACTGGAAGACCGAAGCTTTTGGAGCCCCCGGAGGATTAAAGCCATTCTGACACCTAGCGGTCGGGCATCCGCCATCTAACAATGCAAAGAAAAACGGCAAAACGTAGGGTGGATTTCTGAATAAACATCCTATTCCTTTTGGCTTACAAGACTCTTGAAAAATTCCCACAGCCAGAGTCTTCATGACTGCTGTTGTGTAAAGTGAATTTTCCTTTGCACCCAAAATATCACCAAGCTGGCTTTATTCAGGGTGCAATGAGGCACGAGCCAGTTAGAGCCACAGGCACCTGGTACAAAAGTGCTGAAAGAGACCCTTACCTTACTTTGCAGAGGCCTTATTTTGCAGATGTATCTAGTTTTATAAGTAAAAGGTGCTGAAAAGATCATGAGAGAATCTTACTTCACAGAAGTACGGGCAGTTAGAATGATCTATTAACTATGAGAAGAAGAGAACGATGTTTTAAAACCGGGTTTGAAAATCACGCCACAGGGCATCCTACAGCGCTCTACCTTACAGAGGAAGCAGCTTAGCTTGTGCGTTTGTTTAATATAAAGTGCTCTGTTTTCGAGCAGCTGCAGAATTCATATTATGGAATAAATACTGCCTACTGCCACATTACATAGCCACTGTTAATTAAAAGGAGAACAATAGATAAACTGCAAGAAATGTCTTAGATTCTGCACAGATAGAATTAATAGATCCAGCTGGATATAATGAGCTCAAATTCACGAGAAACATAGCACTTGGGGAAATCCAAATGCAATGTATGTTTATGTAAGTATTTTTATAATTTTATATTTACAAGTAGGTAATGAAATCTTTTGTTCACATTTAACATAGAGTTGTAAAATATTTGGCTCATAAAAGCATTAGGCCAAGCAAATGAGAGAGAGAGGGAGTAAAGAAACCCTGTGTTTTTAAAAGCATTCCTTTGTTTTTCTCCCTGGTTGAGAATCTGTCCCCTGAACTCATGGCTGGCTCATTTAGAAATGCTTCTGTGTTTCCTAACACCACACTTTAAACTTTCCATCATATTTAAAAACAATTGGAGATCCTGCTTAATTTATTTTGCTATCCAGGGAGTAAAGGAAATGAAAATTAAATGTGATTTCACCACCTGTAAAGAATGCCGAAATACAGTGGTTTTAGTGGAGTATTACTAGAAACATTTTATTTCCATGTCTGCTGTTCATCCTTCTAAAACAGCTCTCCTTCTCGACCTTAAATGGTCACACTGTAAACACCAAGATCTCTGAGTTCTATACTCTGAATCTGTGGTGACCTAGCACCGATAATGCATTCAGAAAACAGCTAAAAAGCAGTTCCCCAAAAAGAATAAAAGAAAAAGTCTGAATATAGACTGGAAATGTAGTAAGAGTTGAAAAAGATCCCGTTATTTTGCTATGAGTTTAAGCTTTTCAAGGAAGGAAGACATATTTATCTTTTTCACCTCTTTGGTTTATTGACTAGTAAAATTCCTGCCATATATTAAAAGTTTATTTAAGCATTTTTTTCAGTTAATTGGTGCAGTTTGTAATCTCAGGAAAGATTCCCTTCTGGGGGGTGCTTTCCCCTGAGCTTATGTACAAGCACTCACAGACAGACACAGAGTGATCAGAGGGAGACGGTGCGGTTGCAAAGAGAGCAAGATTGCACATGTTAAATTCTGTCTCACAAGGGCCAAGCAGTGTGTCCGTGTCTCACTCAACTCAGAGAGTTACCTTCTTTGAGTTACATGCAGCTTTTAAATCACAGTTTGGCCTATATCAAAATACAGATAATACTCATATCTGTTTCATTTTATTTTCAAGATTAAATACCCTCCTTCTCTAAGCAATTCAGCAGAATGTCTGCTGGTAGAAGTTAGCACCTATGATATATTAACTCTTATTGGTATTGGTATAGCCTATCCATTTCTTTTTGGCCTTGAAACAAACCACTATAAATTCTGGGCCTTAAGAGAATATAAATGTATTATATTACATTGCTGAAGGTTAGAAATGCAACATGCATCTTAAGGGATTAAAGTCAAGGTGTTGGCAAGGTCTGAGCCATCTGGAGGCTCCGAAAGCGAAGCCAATGCTTCCTTTTCCCAGCTGCTAGAGGTTGTGTGTCTGGAGTTTGTGCAGCATTTACTCCAGTCTCTCTCCCCATCCCCACGTCATCTTTTGTTTTTGCTGTCTCTGCCTCACAATGACTCCTGTCACTACACGCAGGACCAGCGATCCCAGAATGTTATCCCCCTCTTAAAAACCCTCAATCCAGCCGGGCGTGGTGGCTCATGCCTGTAATCCCAGCACTTGGGAGGCAGAGACAGGAGGATTGCTGAGTTCGGGGCTTGCCTGGGCTACATAGTGAGCTCAGAGCCAGCCTGAACTACAAAGCGAGACCCTGTCTCAAAAAAAAAAAAAAAAAAAAAAAAAAAAAAAAAAAAAAAAAAAAAAAAAAAAAAAAAAAAAAAAAAAAAAGTGAAAAAAAAAACCCTCAATCCAGTTGCATTTGTGAAGTCTCTTTCCTCAACAAAGATCATCAAAGAAAGATCACACGTTATAGTCATAGTTTCTGGAAATTCACACATTAACACCTTCAGGTGCCTTAGTCTGTGACTCCCACCAACACATCCGCGAATCTCTTAAATTGAGAGACTTTTGAAATTCACAAATCTTTACATTCCCACTGGTAGCTGCTCTCTTCAGAAGTACTTAACTGGTAATGTTTTGCTTGCTTGTGAGTTTTCTTTATTTACTTAGCTGAATTTGAGGAAACATCAGCAAACTGTGGGATTTGGGCAGGGAATTCCTAGACAGGAGATGACATATTAGTCAGTGCTTTACTAGAGTCCGAATATGGAAGAATGCAAAAGGTCTCTGCGTGCGCCGGAGACCTGAAAGATCCAGTCAAGGCCTCGGCGCCCACGCAGTGTCCATGCAGGTCTGTGGCTTCGAGAAGAACGCTGAGGGATCCACGCCACGAGGCTCAGGGACCAGCACCGGATCCAGGACAGGACCCTCTGGGTGAAGCGAAGGCCAGAGCTCCCCCAGAGGGGATGTTACCCACCGGGGCTGACCAGGAGGGCCCCTGAGCTTCCCCCGCAAGGCCAGCCCGGCTCCTAGGGGGAAAGCCAACTGCAACAGAACTGCTCCCAGGAAATCAGCAATGCACATCTCCCCCTTCCGTGCTTCTGTAGCCTGTTCTAGAACAATCCTCAGGAAGATCTTCCAAACCCAGACCTCACTGACTCCATTCGGCTGGGCACTCCCACTGGAGACAACCATCAGTGCGTCCACCACAGATGACTGCTGGGAGTTATATTTCTCAATATCCAAATGAGTTATCTTGGATTTCTTAAACTTTCATTCAATAAATATTTAATAATGCTATAAGGGCTGAGGAATTTTACATATCTAATCATACTTTATATTGGAAGACCTAATAAAAATCTATTAGATATGAGACAGAAAATAATTATCTTAAATTGCCAAGAATCTACAAATAAAATAAAAAGGATATGAATTTGAGCATTTGGTCAGGAAATAATGATGTGAAGGTGACCTATTACCAAAGGTGAAATCTTTGCTGATGTTTAGAATATTCTGCATCAACTCTTAAATTGGCACACTTAAAAATGTTTCACTACCATCACTACCTATGATAGTTAATCTTGTGTCAACTGGACCAGAGCGCTCTCTTCCTATCTCTGTCTAAATGACAGACAAAATGTTTACTGTGAGTTCGTGGACATGAGGACATCATTTACATGGCCTTACTTTTGTCATTGTCACTTGAAAAAAAGGGCCAAGTGAGGTTTGAAGGTATAAAGCAGTTTAGGTCATTCTAGCCTTATGTTCTCACACAGAAGCACTGTTCAAATTGTACATTCAACACACTGATGAGACGTTCAGATTGCTCTGCTCAGTGATGAAGAGGACAAGTGAAGAAGGAAAAGGCTGAGCTGAGAACGAGGAGGTGCATGTTCCTATCCACACTGGGCATCTACAAACCCAGAACCTGAAAAACGCATAGATCCTCATAGCACTTCAGTATCTTCACTGCTAAGTGTGGAGTGTACCTTCAGCTGGAACTCAGGTGGTATATATTTGTGAAGTTTTATGATGACCACCTGATTCTAAATTGAAGGCCAGGCTCCTTAACATTAAGGTTGCTAAACTAAAGACATGACTTAAAAGGCCTTAGATGATGTTCACAGAGCTCCCTTACGTAGAATCGTTTAATCATATGAGATAGATATTGGCAGTATCTTCCTTTTTTTGAATGAGAAGCCAGGGCATTGGAATTGATACAAAGTTTCTTCTGCTCCATTCTTCATATTAAAGAAAACATGTGTTCCCTATCAGTCCTTAAAATGGCACCCCAAACATTGTTTTCTCAAAACAACTTTTCTTCCCTACAGACTTCTTATTGGTGCCCGCTTTTTAAATGTCTTTGATACCTATTTCCTTTCATCAGACTTTCGGCTCCGTTGTGATATTTATCACCTGAGTTTCACTCAGCTGTCGAGATCCGCTGACTCTGAAAGGGGAAGCCTGAAGCCAGGAAGGTGTGAAATCGCACTGAAACTCCTTTACATGCTGTTTTACCACATCGCCTGGTGAGGATTAGAGAATATGTATATCATATGTCACGACATCCCTTCGTAGGATGGCTCGAACTCTGCTATATTCAGATTCTCACTTCTGCCCTGCAGATCATTTGCTGAGTCGAACTCCGCGTCTGCCAGGCATCTCATTGTTTGAGCTGTGCACATTAAATTAACAAAGAGTAGAATTTAAGAGAGGTATAAGGAACGCACAATGAATTCTCATCTGCAATCTATCTCTTCCAACAGTGAAACTGTCACTTTAATACGCACCTAGCAATGTGTGCATCTACTTTCCTGGATTTGTATATAACATCAAAGGAAGGAAAGACAGTATTATTGGTGTCCTAAAATTGTGATGTACTAGTACAGTGACCAGGGACCTTGAAAGAATCAGCCAAGTGTTGGTGTTGCACAACACACATTATCATTTGGATAAATGGATGCTTCCGGTGTGGCCCCAGTTCCTGACCTCTTGGGATCACAGCAGCTTGTCACAGCAGATGTCCGCACTGCCGAACAGCTAGTTCCTAAGCAGTGTATGGCTTAACAAGCACATTTCACCCTGACGTTTGTAACTGACCTTGACAGATGCAGGTGCCGGCTTGACCTAAGCAAGCATGAATGAGATAGAGATTAGATCGTCAAGGGAAAGGGAGTCTTTTAGTTCCAGTCAAGGCTCACTCGATATAGGCTTTCCAGGCACTGAGGGGTGAAATGATTTTTGTTCCTTGTTATGTTTCTTATTATCAGCTGGCTGAAGCTGCCATCTGCAAAAATAGTTAATATCTACATGGATTCTACCACGAAGAGTTGGAGTTTTAGTCTCTGTGTTGCCAGTGTTTGACATTAATCGAGTCTATTCATTTTGCTACTTGAAATTCTTTCCTCTTGCCACACATGAAAGGACATCCACCTCCAAATCAGCAAAGGTGAGACCTGCCAAGATCTGACCTCTTAGACTTATGTCACATGTTCATAAACTAGAGAAGCACTTCCAATAGTATAGTCTCACAGTGCCCCCGATTTGGTCACTGAATAGGCTTTGTTCACAGCATAAGATTCCCAAGCTGCAAACTTACAATGGATTGATTCTAAAATGATAGATGATTCAATCAATCAGTAGATAATCAAGTACATGGAAGAGAGAGAGAGATTGTGTCAGAAATGGCCTTATCTTGAAGCCACATTGAAGAAATACTGGAG
>PVIC010008462.1:0-48287 GCA_004025085.1 Thryonomys swinderianus
CTCTCTGAGGCTGTCTTCACTCCTGAGCTGCCTCTGAAAAATACCTGACTTGGGTTCACAAGGGTCTCAGGTAGGCCGGAGGGGGGGGGGGGCGGGGCACACAACATATGCTTCCTACAGCAGATTGCTAAGTAAATCCTATGTGAGTGTGGGATTGAGCTTTCAGCAGCACATACATTATTTAAAGTATAGGACCTGCTGCCCAAACCTGGAGGGTCCAAATTACTTCAGGAAATCTCTTACTGCTTTTTTCTTTTTCTTTTCTTTTCTTTTTTTTTTTGAGACAGGGTTTTGCTCTGTAGTTCAGGCTGGCCCTGAGCTCACTATGTAGCCCAGGTAAGCCGCAAACTCAGCAATCCTCCTGCCTCTGCCTCCCGAGTAGCTAGGATTACAGGCATGAGCCACCATACCCAGCTACTTCAGGAAATCTCCAAAACGCTCCCTGAGGCGTGTTCCACAAGAGTACCTCCAGGACACCTCCTTTCTTCTCATCCTCTGCAGCCCACCAGATCCCAAATCCACCCTAAGGAAGCCAGAGGGACCAAGGACTGCCCAGAGGTGGGGGCCGTGAGACAGCTCCACCCACCCCACAGGAGGGAAGCCCTCCACCCCAGCACACACTTGCTCAATTAGCATAAGAATCCTGCCAGAGAAAGATTCCCCATTGCAAGGGGAGTGGGGAAAGGGTGCAGGAGTCTATTCAAGACAGGAGGAGGTGGGGGACTCCAGCAGGGCTGGTGCTGAGAGATGTGAGGAGGGCTGGAATGCCTTTCAGGGCCTCTCCTCGATTCTCAAGCCCACCCCGGTGTCCCGCAGGCCCGTGTGTGGGGTGGTGCTCTCTGCAGCGCTGACGCGCCCTCCCTGCCCGCAGAGCGCTGCTTCATTTCCTCTCTTGCGCAAGGGCCTGGGTGCGGTCAGACTGGCATGGGACAGTGCCAGCCAATTATAAGACTGGGGGCCTCAAGGAAACAGGCCTAGAGGCAGCTTTTCCCATCTAAAGCGGTACTGGCACCCATCCTCAACACCCCCTGCCACACTCCCGCACCCTGAACCCTGAAGGTGCTATAAAGTTAGCGGATCTACTCCAATCCCAGACCCAATACCCTGTTCAACCCTGGAGGAGACCCTATCAATGGGATGCTGCTCCGGGGCTAGGCAGGGCCCCTGCTGTGGAGGAGGAGGGTGGACTCTGGGGGTTTCTCCTTTTAAAGCCCAAATTGCTGAAATTGAGGAAATTCCTGGCCAGGCTGAGCGGAGCTTCAAACAAACTCTTTATAACCGGCTGTAAACGCTCCCAGCTGCGAGGCCCAGACCTGAGAAGCCTGGATCAGGCTCGGTCTACGAGCACACGCCTCCTGGGAGACACACGCTCCCGCAAGCCGGCACACACAGGGCACAGCAGCACTGACAACCCCGATGCCATCCTGGCACAGAACGACTCAAAGGTAGGTGTCGGGCACACTCATTCCTGCCACTGGAGGACAAGTCACAAAGCTGACACAACACCCGTTTACCAGCGAACAGCTCCAGCACAGCACCGGGACACCAAGGCCTCCAAGCAGGCACAAACACACCATCTTGCTCTCCTCTCTGAACACTTTCTCCTGCGCGTGGGCGCGAAGCTGGCTCTGGGCACCCACCAGGGTCCTAGAGGCCAAAATAAGTGGTCCAAACTGAAGTGTGGAAAAATACCCTGCCAGTCAAGCCCAAGGGGTTTCCAAGGGCCTGAAGGACAAGGTTCCTGACCAGCCTCCCCCAAAATTCCTTTTGGAAAATTCTCTCCCTTTTAGAACACTCCGCCCCCCTAAAACACACACACACACAACCAATTCCCCATCCTACAGGGATTTGGTGCAGAGCAATAGTTCTATGCTCTCTCCACCCTTGAAATAGCACGCTTTACTTCTTGCCCCACCCCACCCCAAAGTATGGTCTTCTGTTTGCCACCTCTCTCTTCCAGTCTACGAGTTGTTAAATCTGAGAAGCTCTGCCCTGAAACCAAAAGACCAGAAAAAAAAAAAAAATCCCAACTTGTAAACAGCGCTGCCGAGTGCCAAGGAGCGAGGCGCGTCGGCGGGGGCTCGGTGACCCGGCGCGCGCACTCCCCCAGCGCCCGCCGCCCCGCCCGCCGCCCGCCCCTTCCCAGCGTGCCCCCGAGCCCCGGTCCCCAGCAGTCCGCACCCGGGCTGGGAGCACAGTCCCAATCTCGGATAAATTTGGGGGGTGTCCCAGGCTCCCCTTCTGGCCCCTCCCCACACCCTACCCCCGCCAAGCACTGCGGCCCAAGCTTCAAAGCCGCCTCTCATCTGGACTTCATTTTTACAGCCTCTCAGTCCCCAGCTTTTTATTACCGCTCTGCAAAGGGGTTCCAGGGCCCCAGGCCTGGCATCTCCCATTTCACAGAGGGGGAAGATGGAGATTTGGGGACCCCATAGTTATACTCCAGCTGCCGCTGTCACCTCCAGGCCACCTCCCCACACTACCATCACTGACTCTGCTTTAAACTTTTAGCTCCCTGCTAAAAGTTGTGTGTTGGAGCCATAAGGGATAAAATCATCTCTGCATTACAACCCGACTGATACAGGTTTCCAAACGTTTCCATTTCTCCCGCGGGAGGCGGCAAAGCCCGGCCTCCCCTAGCGCGCACGAGCGCTTGCCCCCACACGCAGAGCACACAGGATGCACTCCGGGACGCAGCCCTTTCCAGGGCCGCCCCCGCAGCCGCGCAGGGGCACACGCCCTCCCGGCCTCAAGCCACAAACATCCCCACGCAGGGGCACGCGTGTCTACCCACGCAGTCAGAAGGAGGCAACGCGTAAGGAGACCTCTGCCCCCCACACCACCTAGATATGGTGCTGCACATGCCAAGGACCCACGAGGTCTGCAAATATTATTTTTCACATTCGCAACTTCCCACATGGACTTCACATATGCCACCCGCAGTCCTGGGTGCCATATCCCTCTGAGGCCAGGGGCCAGTGGACGCTAACTTCCCACGCACCTCAGTCTCCCCCATCCCCAGAACTCTGGCGTGGCATCAACCACAGGTCCTAGCTAAACGCCCACCAAAAAAACTTCACACTTCCAACACTACTGCACACAAGCGACAGAGACGCTAAAGCCCCCACATTTAAAGGGCCAGTACCTCACATTTTTAAAAAGGCGAGAATCTTCGCTCGCTCGTTACACACAGAAAGAATAAACCCAGCGTCTCTTGCACCTCACCCACCCACTCCGGAGCTCGAGTACCTACATTGCAGACTGGCGGGTTGCGTCCAGGGAAAAGACTCAAGTCCTGCGAAACAGGAGCTGCCGGTGGCTCTGCGCAGCAAGCCGGCCCCGGGCCCGGCCGCTCCATACAGCCGTCGCGGACCCGGGGCAAAGGATTCCATGCAGTCGTACATCGCGACCCGGCTTGGAGGGAAGCTGGGTGCTGGAACACCAAGGACCCGCAGCCGATTCCCCCTCCTCCCCCGGCGGCGCCCCGCTCCTGGAGGGGGGGGAGGGGGAGGGCTAGCATAGAGCGCTGGGCTGCATAGGGGGTAAGGGTGGGCGGGGAAGAAGGGGATCCCCAGCTAGGGAAAGCGACTGGGCGGGGCGCTAAATCGGGGCTGCCGCTTAGGCTTCTCTGCGGCTCACTCTAGGCGCCTGGGCAGCTAGCACTGGGGAGACCTTTTGTAAAAGCGCAGCTTGGAAGGGGGGTGGGGCTTGGAGAGCGAAAGGGGCCGGGCACAAAGTTAAGCAGAGCTGGGAGTGGAGCGCACACAAACACACACACACTGGCTGCGCGGCGCGCGCTTGCTTAGACACACGTCTATGCATGCATTTATCTTGGCAGCACGCATTTGTAAATATGCAATGGTGCACATACATGTCTGCACGCACATAAATTCATGCCGCACGTATGTTCGTGCAAACACACCTGGCTCGAGAAAATCCCTGCAAGCATTCTCTCTCCACAGCCTGGAGGCTTTGCAAGCACTTGCCCTTACGCGCGTGCCCAGGTCCGGGGTCGGAGGAAGAAGCGGAGGAACCAAGTACACGCATTTCCTTTCGTAGAGTTTTCCTCCTCCCCTCGATCCTTCCTTTTTCACACAAGTCAACACAGGCAGGGGTGTTAAAGAGGGCTGGGGAGGGGTACGTGGAGGTCCCCGCGCGCGGCAGTTCTGCAAAGACACCATCTCCACCCCCTTCATTCCCAGGCCTGGCTCCGCCCTCTCCCTCCGCGCGCGCGCGCTTCAGGGCCGAACACTACATTCCTGCGGCTCGGCCCTGCGCTGCCTCCTCCTTCCTTCCCGTTCTCTCCACCCCCGGTCCAAGGGCCGGAGCGCGCTCCCGCCGTGAACTCTCCGGGAACCCCCCTCGGGGCGGGTGGCCGGGCGCGCTCACCTCCTCCTGACCCGGCCCCGCCCCACCCCGCCCAAGCCGTCGCCAGCGCCGCGGCGGAGTCCCCCGCCCCCTTCAGCGCCGCCGAGAGCCTACCCCTCCTAGCCCGACTGACCGCCCTCCGCCGCGTCCCGGGCCGCCTCCGACCAAGTCCCCGAAGCCCCATCCCGCGACTGACACTCCCCGAGTGCCTTAACTGCTTCTCTCGCTGCCATCTCCTGGAACCTAACTTTTAAAGCACAAAACTACCCACCCCTCAAACTGTCCTTGCAGGGCCGACTGCGCCTCGGTCGAAACTACCCCCTGAATGCCAGCTCCATTTCCCTGCAGTTTCTGCCGTGCCAAAGTGGCCCCCTCGGCCATCACCGTACTGCTGGTGGTTAACTGTTCTTTCGGGTCGTTTTTACTCCCACCGTAGGTAGTAACTGTCCCCGCCTTTCCTCTAGTGCCCCACTGAGTCCCACTCTGGGCGCCAAGGGGCGCCTCGCTGTTCTTTTGGTGGCCCCTTTCGGCACGGTAGGCGCCCTCGGCCGTGAAGGGGGCAAGGAGGGGGGTTGGCCACGTCAGAAGTTTGCCCTCGCCGGGACGGGCCGAATCCCGGACCCTGGCCCCGGGACAGCGCCAGCGGCTGTGACTCCCGGAAACCGCCCCCTCCCCCGCGCCCCGCCCGCCGGCCACCCGGCCGCCCGGCCCAGCCGGCTCTGTCAGCGCCGCTCACACGGGGAGCGCCCGGCGAGCAGCAGCGGCGCCCAGCCCGACCCCTTCCCCCGCCTGGCGGCTGTGGTCGGACCAGGGTGGGGCGCACTTTTCTAAGAATCTGTTGTACCGGTTGGGGGGTGCACTGGAGTGCTGCAGGAGTGGGGCGCCTGTTGGAAGAATAAAGAGCTGGAAGGGGTGCCAGAGTAGGTAGGGAAGGGGGAGCAGAGGAGGAGCCCGGGTGTTTGCCAGGGAGGGGGATAAGGCTGGGAAGTAGGGCCTGAATTGCAGGGCGGGGGGCTGGGGTGGCAGGGCTGATGGGACGGAGAGGGAATGCAGGGCTCTTCCAACCCAACGGGAGCTACCTACCATACATACCCCAACCTCAAATCCCCCATTTCTGAAAACTGCCGTTCCCCTTCCAAAAAAATAAGAACGTGGAGCTAGGTTTCTGAATTAGAATGTGGCCAGTGATTGAAAAAAATACAAAATGGGGAGTACCCCCAAAAGTAAAAAAGAACCCTGATTAGTCAACTTCAGGCTGTCACACCCCCCTTTTCCTCCTCCAAAATCTGAAAGGTCCCAATTAAGTCAGGCCTGCCTGGTTGGTAATTAGAACCAGAAGTGGCCAAGCCACAGGGAAAGGGGGCTGGGAGGAGGGCACAGAAGGGCTGGGGGGAGGACTCCAGGAAGCCCCGAGTCCTCAATAGCCCCCCTTTCTCTTTGCCAGATGCACCCCACTCTTCCTCACCCCATCTGTGTGCGTTTCCTAGACATTACAGGGAGAAGGGGCCTAAGGACCAGACATTAATAGTGTCAGGTCCACTCTTCCCATCATCCACAACCCCCCATTCTAGACAGACTTAGTACAGCCTTGGGTAGAAGATGGGGGGATCTAGTGCCCCCTTTTCCCCAAAGTCTCCCTAGCCCTTATTGCAGCAATTAGACCCATTAGCCTTCTAGCATTTCATGGGAACCAGATGTTCTCCGCCAGCCTGGTGAGAGTTGGGGGGGCTGCTGCCTGACTCACCCCCTTCCCTATGAGCCCCATCATCAGGGCACACGCCCTCCCAGTTAGAGCCCCACAAAGGCACAGCCCCAGAGGCAAGAGTGTACTCCGCCCCCACTAAGGAGACACCACGTTCTGACTGGCACGGTCAGAGCCCTACCACCCCTGGGAAGGATGTTAGACCAGGATTAGAGGGTACCCAGAACGGCTAATTCCTTATACACTCCCCTTCCTCTCCCTCCTCCTGCCACCTTCTGGATGAGGGCTGAGGATAACTGGCTCAGAATTTCTCATGCTAAATTCTCCTTTTCTTCCAAAACCCTCCCTCAAAAAGCTGAAGGGGCATTTCAAAGTGAAGCAGGCCCCGCCCAGAGGGGTAAGTCCTAAGTGAGGAGTCCCACCTGAAGGGGTCTTTGAGGGGATGCAAAGAAGAAGGGAATATCGAGGTGTGAATAAGGAGCAGACCCAAAGCTAGGATGTGAGGAGCGCTGGGCAGGATGGGGGGCTGGGACTGGGTAGGGGGCCAGAAGAGGGGGGTGCAGCCTGGGCCTCAGCAGCGGCGCTTGCCCCGCTCCCCCCGCCAGAGAGGTTTCCTGTTGCAATCAAAGCCCCGTTTGTGTCGGCCTGGAGCTGGAGCCGGAGCCGGAGCCGGAGGAGGAGAGACTGGGAAGGGAGGGGAAGGAGGCAGTCACTGGCTTTTTTTCCTGGAGGAGGCCTCACTGCCGCCGCTCACCACCCTTACCCGCCACTGCCTGCTCTCCTAGTTTCTTTCTCCCAGTGTCTGGGCTCTGAGTCTGTACCCTTCAGCCCTCACCTCTTTAGGTCTAGGAGTCTCTCTTCTTCAGTCTGTTTTAAGAAAGACTTCTTCCCTCCCTCAGGCAGCCTACCCTCAGTTTCCCCATGTGGCTTAGTGTGGTGAAGTCTGGATTCCTGCCCAGGACAGTTGCCGCCTGGTTCAGAGGACAAACCCAGCCAGGTACTAAGGACTATAGTTATCTCTTCGAGAATGGAAGAGCACAGGGGGCGGGGGCTGTAGCTCAGTGGTGCTGCTGCCTGTCTGGCAAGCGCAAGCTCCTGAGCTTGATACGGCCAAAAAATGAAAAGAAAAGCACAAGAAAGGAAAGGAAGAGCAAGGCTTCTCTCTTCCCTCCCAGTGTAAAGTTCCTGGTGGACTTGATAAAGCAAATATACAATATATCAGTTCACAGACAGATACAGAAACAGACACCAGGGGTTCCTGTGCATGCGTGTGTGGTGTGCACACAGGCACATGCGCACACACACCCATTTTCCATGCACACAGGCCCATGCTTGCCTTGGCAGCACATACTCCCCTCACCTCTCCCCTCCCAGGAGGTTGTGTGATGCCTCACCCACTGAGGCCCCTGGAGAGCCCCAAGAGAGCCCCAAGAGGTGGAGCGAGACCTCCCTTCTCAAATAGGCTGTCCCCAGAGACTGTGCATTAAAAGCAGAGATCCAAGATCTGGGAAGAAGTTTCAGGATCCTTCTCTGATCTCTGTCTGTCTGTCTCTGTCTTTTTGAGACAGGATCTCACTGTGCTATGTAGTTTAGGCTGCCATTGAACTCCTTGGAACTCAGAGCGACCCTCCTGCCACAGCCTCCTTAATGCCGGGGTCACAGGGTGTGCGAGGGGGCCCAGCTTACCCTCTCACTGGATGTAAGAAAGGGCCGTGAGAGAGGCAC
This sequence comes from Thryonomys swinderianus, assembly GCA_004025085.1. Classification (NCBI taxonomy): domain Eukaryota; kingdom Metazoa; phylum Chordata; class Mammalia; order Rodentia; family Thryonomyidae; genus Thryonomys; species Thryonomys swinderianus. Next base: position 7,796 of record PVIC010008462.1, read on the forward strand.
AGACTCAAGGCAAGAATGTCTTTGGCGCCAAATTTAAGCTTCTCATCTGCAACCTTCTCCCTTAGATGGTCCCAGCCAAAAAAGAGACAGCAAGTGATGAAAATGAGAGGTAGCACTCTCTCCTGTCTGTCCCACTTCAGGTTCCCCAGACTCCAAGGTCCTTTCCTCTTCCCTGCACGACCACTAGGTGCTGCCTGCCCCAAACCTAGGCAAGCTGTCTGAGCCAACCTTCCCCTCCTCCCTACCCTTCCTGCCACCTCTCTGCCCAGGCCTGTCTCTCCATGCTAGCCGCACCCTCTTCAGCTACTTGCCCTGCTTCTGGCTCCTCCCTGGGATTTCTCCTTTCAGTCTCCCTCCTTCTGAGCAGCGTCTGGTGATGGAACGCAGCCTGGCCCCTTCCCTGACCTTGACCTTACGCTGAACCCTGATCTTGATCTCCTACATGTCCAGCAACACAGGGGCATAAGGAGGACTTCACTGGCCCCTGCGCTCAGCATTCTCCCCATTACTATTCTTCCTTGTCTCCCTCTTTACTCCAGTTCCTGAGGTTGCCTCTCCCAGAACTTGGCAAAATCAAATCCCAAGAGACTGAGTGGTATGCTTCTCTGCAAGGAGTACCTTCTTAAAAGGAGGGTGGTTCCTTCCTAGGACAGATTCATGGGGTGAAATGAAATAGGGAAAGCTTAGCTGAACTTTCCAAAAAGGGGGCTTTGTGCTTCACCATTCACCTGCCTGCACTCTAACTCCTGTTGGACTCTAGACCCCAGCAGGCCTCACCAAACACCAGCGCTCAGTCAGCCCCCCTATTAAACACCCTCACTTTTCACACTGACTCTTTGTCTCACACATTGGAATTCTATAAAGGAACAGAGTTTCAGGGAGAACCTATGCACACATAGCTCCTTAAAGTCTGGGCATACACACAGGCATGCCTGCACTTGCACAGGCACACACGTGTGCACACACACTCACACACACCTTCTACAGATGAGCTTACTCTTTCCAGAGGCGCTGCCAGCCCAACCTAGTCACCCCTTCCTTACTCACATAACCCTCTGAGTGCTCCATCTTAAAGCAGGGTCTCTTCTCGCTCCCCTCTCTTTGAGTTCAAAACCTTACAATCGGTGTCTTTATCTGTTTGTCTTTTCCTCTGTCTGTCTCTCCTGCCTTCAGTCACCTTCCCTTCTCTCCAGCCGAGCCCTTTTCTTCACCAGTCTACATGCTGATTTTTACCTCAAAGAGCCCCTGCCCCAGGCTCCAGCTCGTGGCCACCTTCATCTGGCCAACAACAACCAAGTGGGTGGAAAGGGTGCCGGCTGTCAACACTCAAAGGCTTAACCCAAAGAAGGCAGGCCTAGGGGGCAGTGGGGGTCTGCACAGCCCGCAAGTGCTCTGTCAGATCCGAGGGAGGGGAAGAGTCCATACCCACGCAGCTGGAGGAGAGGATGCTCCTGCAGCACCACCTCTGCCTCTCTGGATTACTACGGTCAGACCCACCTTTACAGAGGCTGTCTGCTCCCTCCCCGAGCCATCAGGAGCACCTCCGGAGCCTGGGCATCTTTGGGCACCTGGCACTACAGTTTTTCCTCTTTTTGCAGCTTCAGAGCAATCTCACCTCTTGATCAGAGAATCAGCTGACTGAGTTTGACTTCGCATCCTGGCTCCCCACCAGCTGCACGCATGTGGCAGCCTCAGACTGTGCCATCTCTGCTAGCTGACTGACTTAGAAGGCAGTTTTAGACCTCTCAGTGTTAGGTCTGCTGCTTTCCCATCTTATCTGAACAGAACTCTCATTTGCACACATATCCATGGGCTGGCATTCAGCTCAGTGGTTCTGGTACTTGCCTCCCAAGTGCAACGTCACAAGTTCAAACCTCAGTCCCCCCAAAAATAACAACAAGAACAAGAAATATACAAAACTTCTCCTCAGCACCACTATTCAGCCCCCATCCTCTCCCCTCCTTCTTGACTGGGATGCCAATTTTCTATGGCATCCACCTGCCCAGTGCCCTCCCATTTCCATTTGCCCTCATCTCCCAAGATCCCTGAAACTCACACAGAGAAGCCATCTCCTTGGGGAGGTCAGGCTGGCCCAGGCCCCGGAAGCTAGGACTCAGCATCTCGAATGGTGGAGACCCTCGGAGTGCCCCCGGGAAGGCAAAGGGGAAGCCTGCTCCCGGGTAGCCAGATCCAGGCCCGAGGGCACCAGCTGCAAAAAGTCGCTCCTTATTGGTGGCCATGGCAGCTGCGGTGTGAAAGTTCCCTGGGGTCTGCAGTGGGCGGGGGTGATCTTCAACCACAGCCCCCGCCCATGCCCACTGCCCCAGCCTGGGAGGCTCCGTGCCCACCCTGCCTGGCTGGCCCACTGGGACTCCGAGGGTCCTAGGAGGAAAGAGAGGAAAAGGAGATGACAGAATGGTTACTCTGACGTCCCAAACCCCACAGCCCTCCCCAGAAGGATCTATGCTGCCCTACAGAGTGGTGGAGAGGTCGTGGGAGGGCGTTGTGCAGGCCTGTGAGAAACTCTCCAGGTTAGCTCTAGGGACAGGTGAGATTCCACAGAGAAGTGACCGTGAGCACCACATACAACTGGGACAGACAGCAGTCCTGTAGGACCAGGATGTAGCTCACTGGTGCCACACCTGCCTGGCAAGCACAAGGCCCCAAGTTTGATCCTTGACACTACACAACACACACACACACACACACGATATCAACCCTGTCAAGTAGAAATTATGACTCTTTTTTTTCTTAAGACAGGTTCTTGCTTCGTAGTTCAGGCTGGCCCTGAGCTCACCTTGAAGCCCAGGCAAGCCTCAAACTCAGCAATCCTCCTGCCTCTGCCTCCCAAATGCTGGGATGACAGACGCGAGCCACCATATCTGGCATTGTGGTGTGTGGTACTGATTATTGGTGGGTGTGAGTCACCACACCCAGTATTGTTGTGTGTGGTTACCAGGGATCAAACCAGGGACCTTGTGCTTGCTAGGCAGGTACAGGAACCACTGAGCTAAATCTCTAGCCCATGACTCCTTTTTTTTTTTTTTTTTTTTTTTTGCAGATGAGGAAACTGAGGTTGACTAGCTGAAGGTCACATGGCTGTAAGTGGTGAAGCCAATTTTAAACTCTCAGGCTAAATGGTGTAGCTCAGTGTAGATCGCTTGTTTGGTACACATAAGGTCTTGGTACAAAAGAAAATGCTGCCTACCACCGTGGTAGACAGCTCTGTTGTAACTTTGGGGCCCTACACACCTGTGGAGAAGAATATAGTACTGTGGTTAGGACCAGAGACTGCGGGATTGATATCCTCACTACCTACAGTCCCAGCTGTAGGACTCTGGTTGAGTTCATCTTCTGTGCTTCAGTTCCCTCATATGCCATTTGGGAATAATAGGGTTGGTTCATTTCATAAGATCAGTGAGAAGACAGAGTGATTTAGCGTTGTGCAGTGTTTAGGTTAATGTAGAGCCCATTGAGTGTAAGGTAAACGTCTCACATTATTCCTCTTTTACCTTCTCTTCCTCCATGCCTCTCTTTTAATTAGTATTTCTTCTCTCTGGCTTCAACATTCCCCTTCATTTTCCTTCCCAGTTCTTTTTCTGTCCCCAGTCATTCCTCATTCTCCAACCTCTCTTGCAACCTCTCCCTCAAATCAGGGACACTGATAGAACCAGACCATTATGATTCAAAACAATGTTCTCCAAGGGCTGGGGATTTAGCTGAAGTGGCGCTTAGTCTGAAGTGGCGCTGAGTGAGGAAGCACAAGGGACTGAGTTTGATCCCTGGTACAGAGAAAAGTTTTCTAAAAAGAAAACAACTCTTCTCCTTGTCTCAGTTTACTTTGCTTCTTCATCTCCTTTTCTCATCTCTGCTCCCCACCTCTGGAAAGCCCTTTGGCGTCCTTTCTCCCTCCTACCCCCCACCCTGGGGTGGGTCTTCCTCACACTGGGGACGGAACCTAGGCCCTTGCACAGGCTAAGCAATTCCTCCAGCCCTGAGGCAGCTCCCCACCCCAGGATTTTTAACCCCAGGGAAGAGGAGGGACAGCAGGGAACAAGTAGAATAGGAAACCCCAGGACTGGCAAATGGACCTCTCCCTAAGCTGACCAGAAAAGACTGGCCTTCTCAACAGCCTGAACACCACCCACCCCTCTAGGAAGCTAATGGGGTAGGGAGGGAAAATTACCCCAGCCTCGATCCCTCCACTAGTCAGAATCATGCCCCATGTCAGGCAAAAAGAAGAGCAGAAAACAACCACAAGAGTGAGGTATAGACAGCCAGTAGGGTGGCAGGCTGAGGTAATGAGCATTTCTACATTTTTATATCATTATTTTTAATTTGGGGGGGGATTGAGACAGGGTCTCACTGTGTAGTTTTAGGCTGGCCTTGAACTCACTGTATATCCTCAGCTGCCCTCAAAGTCTCAGTAGTCCTCCTGCCTCAGCCTCCAACAGTACTCGGATTACAGGCATGTGCCATCATGCCTGGGTTTCCATCGTTATTTGCTTCTAGGATCAAATCAATCAGTATCTCTAAGTATTTATACCTCTCTTCCCCACCCCCCCACACCCCCCTTTTTCTTTTCTCTCATCTACCTTGGAGTAAACTATCATGGAGGCCATAGGTACTCATACCCCAATACCACTACCCCTTACTCAGCCCCAAAGTACGAAATAGCCCTTATCCTTCACCAGACAGTACCAATACCCCTAGACCCTCCAACTCTGTAGCACAGTGTCTCCCCAGGCCTGAAAAACCTGAGCTCCAAGCTCCCAAGATCCCTCCTCCTCCTTTCCTTCCCTTATTCCAATGAAGTGCTTATCCTGGTTAAACCCAGGTAGAGCCAGGAGTTCGGGCCCCTGAGGCCCCTGGGCCGTAGTGCAACAGGCCGGGCTACATTCCAGGTGGATTAACCCCTCCAATGCCAAGGTTAAGAAGCTAGCAGAGTCTCCCCAGAGGCTCTTCCCTAGACTCTGCCTACACTAGGAACAGACCTCCCTACTCCTGGCCTCACTATCTCTCACCTACAGCTGGGAAGAGGACCTTGAGAGTGGAGCAGAAGACTTCAGCAGAGGTCCCAGAAAGGGATGCTCAGACGCCTCTCCGAAGGAGGCTGTAAAGGAGCAGAGGACAAGCCAGCTCTCCCTGGCCTTCAGCCTATACTGCCTCGGAGAAGGGACCAGGAGAGGGGACAGTGAGGGAGGAAGGTGGCAAAGATTCCTCCCTTTTCTGAGCCTCGTCTGCCACCGTGGCTGCGAAGGGAAGGGAAGGGAGAGGACAGGGAAGTGAAGATGTATGAAGTAAAAGGAAATCTTAAAGGGAGGCCCTTCGTGCCTTGGGTCTTTGGAGACTTGTGGAAGGGGAGAACTCTTCGCTCCTCTAAGATGCCACCTCAGATGCTGAGGTGGGATGGGGCGCTGGCTAAGGGACAGGGGCTCTTACAAAGCCGCTTCTCTTAAAGTGGAGTTGAGGGGAGGCCATGGATGAAGGGGGCTGCCGGATGGAGGGGGGCGCCTCCCTGCTGCCCAGCCCGCTCCAGAGCCTGAAACAAAGCTGCTCTTGTCGGCTACTTTCCACCCGCTGCCCCCCTCCCCTCTGTATAAACACGACCACCTTTTTCCATGACCCCATCTCCAGCCTCAGCAGAGAACCCAGGCACCCTGTGCTCCAGCCTGGGCCCCCAGCCTGCTCCCCCGAAGGCAGTCATGGGCCCGTTTCCCTGGCCCTGTGCCACTCTTGGGGGAGTGCAGACCCTTGAGTCTCCACCTCTCATCCCCAGGTGCCCTCCCTCCCTCCACCCCACTGGCCCCAGGGAGGGGCAGTACCCAGGAGGCAGGCAGGCAATGCCAGTGGAATGTGTGTGGGCATCGGAGGGCACGGGCAGGGTGGGGCAGAGGGGGGAACTGGAGGTGCCAGTTAGGTGGCTTTCTGAGCCAGGGGTGGGGGTGTGCCGAGTTGGGGGGGTGTGCCCTGTGTTGGTGCCTACAGGCTCTAGGCCACTGCGTGTGTGTGTGTGTGTGCGTGTGTGTGTGTGCGTGTGCGCGTGTGCGCCTGAGTGTGATCTAGCTGGGATACTCAAGCCCCAGATACTTGCCCAGCCTCCGCTCTCTCTACTTGCCTCAAGGATCTAGGCTGTGATCCTCCACCCCACTCCTCAGCATGGGAGAGACTGCAGAACTGAGGCTAGGATTCCAGCTGCCCAGGACCCAGGTCCTAAAGGGGAAGAAAGACAGCATTCCGGCGTCTCGCCCTTCCGACGCCTCCTCAGGTGCCCCTGCCCAACCCACCACCACCGCTGCCACCACCAACCATTCACGGTCTTACCCTTCGGCCGCCTGCAGAGGTTCCTTCCTACATCCTGGGTCAGGCTGAGGGGACCGGGCAGTAACTGCTGAAGACAGGAGGGTGGTCAGTGGACTCCAGGATGAGGACTCCCGGTGGTCCCCGTCCCGGCCTTCCAGCTCTTCCTTTGTTCCACTCTGGCTCCCCGAAAGACTACTGCGGGAGAGCCCCCCGCTGCTGCTGGAGAGAGGGACTCACTCACACAGGGCTTGGCATGTCAGAGGGAATCCTGAAGGGGCACATAAGGGGCTTCACAGACCCTCGCAACGCCTGGGCCCAGACAGCCGGGCTCACTTGCCCCCGGATCCCTTCCTTGCCCTTCTGATGTCCAGGCGTGCCATCCCACTGCGGAAGGAGGAACTTGGACCAGCTTGGCCCATCACATCCACCGGCGGAAGCCCAGGGCAGGGCGGGCTGCCTCTCTCGCGCTCACGTTCCGAGCCCGAGCACAGGCGTCGCCAGCGCGCAGCCTCTGCCCCAATGCCTCCCCACGATTCACCCACGCCAGGGGCAGGCAACCCATCCCCGGCCCGACTCCCGTCTTCCCATTCCCGCCGCGTCAGGCTGAGCCCAAGTCGGGCGGGCAGCGCCCCCTCCAGCCCTGCAGCAGCCCGAGCAGCCCCGCGGGCAGGCGCTGGCGAGGCCCCCGACCCACCTCGCGGAGCGCCCGGGCGTCGCGGCGGGCGGGCCGGCTTCCCCGCCTGACTCACCTGGAGGGGGCAGGGAGGGAGGCCGCGGAGCCCCGAGATCCGGGCGCGGGCGGTCTCGGGACGCAGCGTCGCCGCGTCCGGGGTTCGCGGGAATGGGGGGCTCCAGGGGGGTACGGCTCTAGGCTGGGACTGTCCCGGGGCCTCTCGGAGCCCGCCCGCCCACGTGACCGCCCCAAAATATCCGACACATTTTCTCCCAAACCGCACACTGACTCTGCAGGCGGGGACACGGAAAATATTTTCTTTCTTTTTCTCCCTCCCTGCCCCCCCAACCTCCCTCCCTGCCCAGCTCCCTCCTCCCCCTCCCGCCCTCGCTCCTCCCTCCCCTGCCGCCTGCCCCTGCCCGGCTCCCTCCTTGGTGCCCTAGGGCTGGGGGCGGGGGTTGGGTGGGGGGCTGGGCGGGGCGGCCCGGGACGCCTGGGTCTCTGCCCCTCCCATTCGCTTGGCTTCCGTGGCTCCATCCCCGAGGAGGCTGGGCTAGGCTGGCAGAGGAGCTCAGTGTCCTCGCCCCGTGATGCCAACCCTTTCTCTCTGGCACTCTTCCCCTTCCTGCCATTTGGGGAACCTTGCTGAGTTGTATCTGACCAGGCTGCGTACTGCAGAGCCAGCCTCTGGCACCTTCAGGGGTGGGCGGTGGGGGCTGCGTCCGAGTCCTCCCGAGGTGGAGTGACGAGGTGGACGTCTGTCCGGGCGTCAGTGTCTCGTCCCTCCTCTGAGCCTCCACCTGCAGGTCAAAGTAGCCTCTCCCTTTCCCCTGCCTCCCCAGTCCTTTGCCTCAGGAGCAAACTGGTTTAGCTAGTGGAGTTGTGGGTGTTGAGGCCTGGGTTCATAATCTCCTCCTTCTCCCCTGCCTGGAGCAAGCTCCAAAAAGTCGGGGTCACTAGAACCCTGGCTGCCAATATTGCCCCCCCCCCCACGCTTGGATTTGGAGAAGGAGAGGCTGAGGGAGGACAGGAGGATCTGTGGCCGGGAGTGGGAGGAGCCTTGGGCTGGGTGCAGGGAGAAAGCCCAGGCAAGAGAGTGTGCGGCTTCATCCAGAGTGGCCTGCCAGGTTGCCTGGTCCGTGTGCCAGACGTCTGTGTCTGATGGGACATTCTCTGACCTCAGTTGGCCAACAGAGGCAAACTTGACCCTAGAATGGGAACCCAGCAGTTTTCACCCCGCACTGCTGAGCGGAGAGCCAAAGAAAAGGTTCTGAGGTCAAAGTCTGTTCCTGGACCCCAAATGCTCCCGCAGGCTAAGGCTGGGAGTGAGGAAGAGGAGCCTGGACGCGAGGGGAGCGGGACTAGGCTGGAGCCCAAGGGATCTCCCAGCAATGCTCCCGGGGGCGGCCGGTGCCTGGGGCACAGACTCCTGGGCTGTGTCACATTTTCCACCCTGGGATTACTCTTCTGTGTCCTCACTGCCACCCTGGGGCCAGGTGTCCTTCCTCCCAGCAACGGACACTTTGGTAACCAGAGTTAGGTGAGGACGAGGGGGAAGAAGGACCCTGTGGCCATCTCAGGAGACCAGGGCCATCAAAGGGGGTACAGACAAGCCTCCTTTTCACTCCAGGGCTGGAAAGAGCTGGGAATAGGTACTCCAGGGCCCTGTCCCCAGGTGGCCTGGCTGCTGTTGACTTTGCTGGTTACCCTGGGAGCAACTCTTAGCAGTGTAGGAGGGGCGGGTGTCAGGGAGCTGGACCATGGCGTCCAGGCTGGGGTGGGATGGCGCCCTGCCTCTGTGGCAGAGATCCTGCCAGGAGGCTACAAAATTAACCCCTCCTGCCCTTCCCTGGTGGTGGCTGGTGGAAAGAGGGCGGGCCCAACTGCGGTTTGGGAATGTGGCCTTAATCCCCCTCCTCCTTCCAGCACATCTGTACTTGGTTTACAGTGAATGAGGCTCCTGTCCTCAAGAACGAGGCGAGGGCACCACTCCCTCCCTGGCCGGGCATTCTGACACAGACCCAGGCACCACCCCGTAACGCTCCCCTGGCTGGGCATCACCTCTCAGCTCTTCCTTCTCCTTCAGCTGAGGTCAGGGGCTGGTCCCAGGGACCAAGAACCAACGGGAGCTCTGATACTGTGAGTCTGTGGCAGCAGATGGGGACAGGGAAGCTAACAGGGAGGGGAACAAAACACTTGGGAGAGAGAGGAGTCTAGATTTCCATTTGGCTGCCTTCCTCTTTGTCTTGGTTTGTCTGTCCGTCTGTCTCTGTCTTTGTCTCTGGTGGGCGTTTGTCCATCCAGCCGTCTGGAGTAATTACCTCCCCCTTCTGCTGGTCCCCTCATCCCCAACCAAGGACAGTGGCCAGGAAGGCCCACCCTCTGCAGTCCACCCTTGGATTGTCACCACCCCCAGCCCTCCCCCCCACTGTCCCACCCCAGGACCAAGGACTGCGGCACTGTGGCCGGCAAACCTAATAGACCAGAGAAGAGCTCAGAATTCTCTCTTCTCTCCACCCCCAGCCTTCCAAGAGAGCTAGCTTTCCATCCAGGGACTCTGACAGGAAGAAGCTTTGGGAAGATGACTGACTTCTCGCTTGGAAAATGGCAGAAGGGACTACATCCAGCCTTGGTGTTGTTGTGTGTTTTTTTTTTTTTGTCCTGGGATTGTGCCAGTTTCTAGGTTTTGGGGTTTTCTTTGGAGTTGTTTTGTTTTGTTTTGTTTTTGAGAGACAAGGTCTTGCTATGAAGTTCAGGCTGGGCTTGAACTCGCTATGTCGCCCAGGCTGGTTTTGAACTGAGGCTGGCGATGCTCCTGCCTCAGCCTCCAGAGTGCCAGAGTGCTGGGATCCCAGGTGTGTGCATCATCTGGCTATTTTTAGGCTTTGCTCTGTGGCTACTCTACTCTGTCACTCAGAGAAATAGTATTTTGGAGACCCCAAGACCAGGCTTCCTTTTCTTCCCTCAGTACAGAGTGAAAAGCAAAAAGACATAAGGAGACAGGCGTCTGTCCTACCTGCCCTCGATGTCCCTTATTACCCATCCCTACTTTTCACTTTTGCTTCCGCCCCACCAGCATCAGGACGTTGGGACATGGAATGGGTCATTTTCCCATGCCCAATCTGCTCCTGCCGGAAGTCCCATGCCATGCTCAGAGGTGGCTGGCAGATGTGTGTGGGGGCTGGGGGAAGCTATGTTACAGCCCCCAAGGACATCATTAAGGCACAGAATTGCCACGGGAGCTTGGAGACCAGGGCACCCAGGGAGAGCATGATGAAAACATGTTTTGTACAACACGTGTCCTCCCCTTGTCCCTCCTCCCCCACCTCCTTCCCCCAGGCCTGCTCTGTGCCAAGGCTGGTGCCAGCCTTTCTCTTAGTGCTTTCTCACTTCTGCCCTTTGTGCGAATCCCATTCTGCTGCCTTCTAGCTTGGTGGTCCTCCTGCTAAGAAGGTGTGTGTGTGTGGAAGGTACTTTCCAGCCCCAGGCCTACCCAAATCTCCCCGTAACATAAAACCTTGGTTTTGAACACAGGATTTTAGAATTAGCCTACACAGCTCTAAGGATTCTTTTCCTGAACATGCATCATTTGTTAACCGGGCAGATTTGTGTTAAATACCCACTATGTGCTAACCATTCTGGTAGGCCCTGGGAATGCCTAAGGTAGGGCCCCAAGGGACCACAGAATGGCTACTAAGATAAGCAGGATGGAAAGGCATGAGATGCTTTGGGGATGGGGCATAGGATTATCTCCCACCCACCTCCTCCCCCAGCCAGAGAGACCAGGAGTCTTCTAGGAAAAAGTGGAGGAGAGTGAAGAGGAGGGTAATGAAAGAGTGTGTGCAAAGGCCCTGGGACAGAGCTCCTTGCTGTCTGCCAGCCCCCTATCCCAGAAAGGAGAGGACGGCCCCACCCGTGTGCTCCACCTGGATCCTGATAGTAAGCACCTCTTGTGGGCGAAGCAGGACCCTGACCTCCCTCTGATTCTGTCCTGGAACGATTCTACTCATCCCTTCATCTGTTGCTTCCAAGCCAGAAACTGACACACAGAGGAGGAATAAGAATTACAGGATTAGCCCTGAGATTACACTGCAGAAATCGAGGCTCCATATTGGCAAATCCTCCAGGGCGAAGATTCCTACATTCGCTGAGCTGGAGCCTCCCCAGACACAGAGCCTTCCCTCCCCGCACCCTCCCCCTCCCATGGATCCAGCCTGGACCTGTCCCACTCCTGGGAGCAAGCAAGTGAGCGAGTGTATCTGCCTCCTCAGTCGCCTGGCATGTGTGTGTGTGAGGGGAGAGCTCCCGCTCGCTGTGTGCCAGGACACGTGTGGGTGGGTGTAGCTCCCTGTTTCGCACAGAGCCTCCAGGGAGGGCTGGGGTTCCCTCTTCTCCCTTCTATCCACTGGGGAGCATTCTAGTTCCTCCTGCCCAGGCACCAAAATTCTACGGCTCTTCTTCCTTCTTCTTTTCATTTTCTCCTATGCTGGGAGTTGAACCCAGGGCTTGCACATGCTAGGCAAGTGCTCTACCACTGAGCTATATCTTTAACCCCCCAGATTCTTCCTCTATGAAGAAAAAGAATGGGTGGCCCTCTGGAGAAGGGACCAGGCCTCTTTGGCTGTGCCTCCTCTGGGGCTGGCTGAGAGGTCATGGGACCCACGGGGTTAAGTTCCAGCCCTGCTCTGACCCACTTTCCTCCCTGTGCCCACATCCCCTGGGGCCAAGTTATTGGGTGGGGCCAGCTTGGCACCCCCGCACCTGCACCTGGGACTTCCCCTACATGGAAACTCCCAGGACCCAGGCGTCCTGCCTGCTCTGCCAGCTCCCACCAGCTGTCTGGGTTCAGTTTCCCTTCAGCCACATCTCTCTGCCTGCCTGCCTTCTGCCAGTCTACTTCTCTGTGCTGATGCTAAGGAGCCCCAACATGTGGGCCCACTTTTGGAGTCACCTGTGATGTCCAGGTGCCCGGTCTGATGGGCTCTTTGAAGAGATGATGTGGGGCTGGGGGAGGAAGTGTGGGGAACTGCTCCTTTGTTGAGCACACGCTATGTACAGTTTCCCATTTAATCTGCAGGCAAGGCGTCCCATAGCTAGCAGTAATCAGCCCCCTCCACCAGGAGGGATGACAACCAGAGGTCAGGGATCTGCCCTTTCAAAGAAAAAAAGAAAAAACGATCTGGAAAAAAGTGAACACATATTTATTTTACTGCCATCCTGGTCAAGAAATGGAAATGTTCCTGTACTCTGAAGTTCCCTACTGGTCCCCCACAGTTATCTTCCTTCCCTAAAAAGTAACCACCACTGTGGTTTTGGTAATGATTGTAAACAAGACACTTCCTTGATTTTTTTATTATTTTATTTATTTATGTATTTATTTTTGCAGTACCGGGGATCAAACTTAGGCCCTTGTGTGTCCAAGGTTGGCACACGGTACCACTTGAGCTAAATCTCCAGCCTGGCATTTTGTTTGTTTTTTAAGACAGGATCTGTCTATGCAGTTCAGGCTTGCCTTGAACTCTCTACGTTATCCAGGCTGGCCTCAAACTCGCAACAATCTTCCTGCTTCAGCCTGCTGAGTGCTGGGATCACAGGTATGTATCACCACACCCAGCTCTTCCTTGATTTTTAAAAAACAGTTTTAGCACCTGTGTCTGCATCCCTAAATAATACTGCTCAACAATGCTTTCTTTTTCTTTTTCTTTTTTTTTTTTTTTTTTTAGACAAGGCCTCACTGTGTAAACCAGGCTGGCTTGAAATTTGCAGCAATCTTCATGCTTCAGCCTCCTAAGTGCTGGGATGACAGTCCTGTGCCACTTCACTTGGCTGTGCTTATTTTTGAAGTTTAACAACACTGTATGATTCTCCTGTTTTATGTTGCTCACCTTCTCCTTGGTGAGGTACATCCAGGTTGCTGCACAAAGCTTTTTCTTGTTTCATAGTACTCCTTGCTGAAAGTACCACGATGATGTGCTTTCTCATTCTACTGTTGGTACAGTTCTAAGTTGTTTCAATTGGAGTTGCCATAAACAGTGTGGCTATGAACATTCTAGTACGTATTTTCCCAGTAAAGCATGCAAGAGTTTGTTTCTTAGGATGTAGAACCAAGAGTCAAATTATGTAGGTTCAGTTTCATCAGACAATCCCACAGTGCTTTCCAAAATAGTTAGTTGTATTACATAGGAAGCAGAACATTCTAGCCAACTGTGGGGACCCACACCTGTAATCTGTGAACTCAGGATACTGAGGCAGGAAAATTGCTGCTAGTTTGAGGCCAGCCTGGCCTACATAGTGAGGTCAAGGACAGCCTGAACTACAAAGTGACAGTCTGTCTCAAAGAAAAATAGAACATTCTAATGGGGACGGCATAGAACAGAGAAGACCCACCCACTCACGTTTTTGCTTAAAACCATCAGCAATTTTCCCTTTAATTTGAAGTAAGATTCAGGTCCTTACCTTGGCTCACAAGGCCCGCATGGTGGGAACTGGGCCTTAACTCCAACTTGACTTGCCGAAGTTTTAGGAACCTCCCCTTTCCTCTCAGCAGGTTCCGAATGTTCTTCCAAAAGACACTTCCATGCTTTGCTCCCTCCCTTCCCTCAGGTCTTTCCCTAACCACTGACTCTGAGACTACAGCTCTTTCTTTTTCTTATCTTATTTGGAGCTAGTCTAGGGCCTCCCTTTTTTCGGCATTATTTTTGTCACTAACCCAGTCCTCTGTGTTCCCTTCGGCCTCAGGCAGCTCCCATTTCTAAGCGAGTGATAGACTGTATCCCCTCCAAGTCCTTGAGGCCTGTGGCACCTCACTGTTTGGGGCTGTCTACCTGCCCCTCCGACTGATTCACCCCTGAATCACTTTTTATTGCCTCATCCTGTGATAATGACAGTAGCCATTCTACATACGCTCTGATATAAACTAATTTGTTTACCAGTTTGGTTTTTGTCCCTACACTGCCCCTCCTCTTACTTTTATGGAGCTCCGTGAGAGAGGAAACTCAGACATCTTGTCACTACCATGGGCCAGTGCCTGACCCATAAAAGCCCTGCAAATAATAGTTGTCCAGGTGGCTGTCAGTTTCCCAGACAGCTGGGCATCCCCACGCCCACCCCTGGGACTCCTCTCCAGAGTCCCAGAGCCCAGGCAGCCTAATTCCGCGCCTCTGCCCGCTGTCCTTTGCCCCTTGATCTCTTCTGGGGGCTGTGAGCAAAGGACTGCAGGCATGAAAGTGCATGTCCTCTTCAAAGAGCCCGTTCTGGTCAGGGGGAGAGGTCCAGGGCTGGGTGGCAGGAGAGCTGTGCCTGGCAGGTCTGGAGGGGGAAGGGTGGACGAAAGGTCTGAGCGTGGGATCAGCAGGGCTCTGCGCATCTCTGGTTTAATCCTGCCCCCCACAGTACCCCCTCCTACTCTGCCCTGCCCTCCCCTGCACCCAGCCCCCAGCCTGCCTGCTCCTCCGCTGAATGGACTTCTCTCTGGGCCTACGTCTGGGGCCTCGGAGCAAGAGGGCTGCCCACCAAGAGGCCCCTACACCCTCTGGGCACGGCCCACTGGCAGCTGCCCCTCCTTGCCTCCCCTGTCCCCCCTCTGCCTGTCCCTGTCCCTGTCCTGGCTGTCCCCCTCCCACCTGCCCCTGCACTGCCTGTCCCTCTTACACAGCTACCTGTCCGTCCTGCCCCAGCCTCCCTGGCCCACCCTGCACCTGCTCTTGCCCTCCTTGCCCTGCCTGTCCTCCCTCGACTTGTCCCCGTACATCCCGTGTCACTTGCTCTGGTCCACATCTGACCTGCTGCCACCTGTCACCTTGTCCCACGTATCCTTGCTCCAAGGGCCAAGCTGCCTGTCAGAGCTCCTGCTTGGGCTGCAGTGACCACTGCGGCTGTGGTCGAGGGCCCGCTTGGGGGTCTCCAGGCTCCATGGGCTGCTGCAACTTCTGCCTCAGGGGACAGCGTGCCTCTCGGGGGTGCTGTCTGATAGTCTAGGCGGCGGCTGCCCTCCTGAGAGACTGCCAGGCTCCTGGAGTACTTCCGCAGCCTTCCTCAGGTGGGTGCTCTCTGGTGGAGGGGGAGAGGGGTCAGCTGGCTCTCCCCCCAGGAAGAAGAGGAGCTAGACAGAGGGCTCCCCAGAAGTCCTGCTGGGGCAGGGGTCATCTGCTCTGAAGTAAGTTTCTGGGCTTCTTCCTGTGGGTTCCAGAACCTCTTCCTCTGCAACTTCTGGAATGGATAATGTTCTTCTCAGAGCCAGCCTCACAGCCCCTGAAGGTGAGCAATTTGGCTATTTCCTCCTTTCCACTCAGCCTCTGTGAAGACCCCTCTGCTGGTCTCCTCTGCAGCTTGCATGGGTCAGGTGGGCTCTTCCTCTAGAGGAGATTGAGGAGCCTTTGTTTAGAGACCATTTGGGCTCCTGGGGCCTACCCATCCATTTCCCTGATTGCCCCAGGAGTTTCTGGACCCCTGACCTCTCATCTGGAGTCAGGCATAGGTCAGTGGCTCTTGGACTAGAAGACGTGGCTAAGGAGAAGTCTTCTGGCTACTCACTCCCTGTGGGTAGCTTTGAGAGCCTTTGTGGTACTTCGCTTCTAGCCTGAAAACTTCTGCCAGAGTGCCTTGTCTTTCAAATCTCTGAGAGCTCTCTCAGCCTCTTGACCCTAATCTTGCAGCAGTAATCCCATCTTGATGGCCATACTCATCTGGCATGGGGATATGGGAAGCTGGGGCACCTCCGCTAAGGTTCCCAATAATTCCATGCACACATAGTGCAAGTCCCCATTTCTGGGGAGGAGACTGGGAAATGGGAGAAGCGACCAAGCCATGGCTAGAAGTAAGGCATCTACCAGGACCAGCTCTGAGACTGAGAGTCGTTTTACATTTCTCATTTTCTCTGGCTTGTGTCTCAGCCCTCTTTTTTTTTTTTTTTCTTTCTTTCCTTTCAGACAGGGTCTCAAGGTAATTCAGGCTGGTCTTGACCTCACTATGTAGCCCAGGCAAGCCTCAAACTCAGCAGTCCTCCTGTCTCTGCTTCCCGAGTGCTGGGATCACAGGCGTGAGCCACCATGCCCGGCACTGTGGTATGTGGTACTGATTGCTGACGGGCGTGAGTCACCGCGCCCAGTATTGTTGTATGTGGTTACTGGGTTCGAACTAGGGACCTGGCGCTTGCGAGGCAGGCGCTGGAACCACTGAGCTAAATCTCCAGCCCTCAAGTCTTCTTTTTTAACAGTTTCCTCATCTAGGATCTTTTTCTTTTTTTTTTTTTGAAACAAGGTCTCTCTTTGTAGTTCAGGCTGGCACTGAGCTCACTATGTAGCGCAGGCAAGCCTTGAACTCAGCAGTCCTCCTGTCTCTGCCTCCCGAGTGCTGGGATTACAGGCGTGAGCTACCACGCCTGACTCTTCCTTGGACTTTTGATTTACTTCCTATCTCTCTGTTCTGACTTATTCTGCCTCCAGGTGCCTTTCATTCTTTTTTTTTTTTTTTTTTTTTTTTGGTATTGGGGATCAAACTCGAGATCTTGCACTTGCAAGGGAGGTGCTCAAACCAGTGAGCTAAATCCCCAATAAGGTGCATTTCAGTCTTGATCTTTGCCATTTTCATTTCCTTCTTCTTATCTCTTCCTATCTTTTTTTTTGGGGGGGGGGACAGGGTCTTGCTTTGTAGTTCAGGCTGGCCCTGAGCTCACTATGCCCAGGTAAGCTTCAAATGCAGCAGTCCTCCTGCCTCTGCCTCCCAAGTGCTGGGATTACAAGTGTGAGTCACTACACCCAGCACTGTAGGATGTGGTTACTGGAGATTAAACTCAGGACCTTGCACTTGCTAGGCAGGTGCCAGAACCATGGAGCTAAATCTCTGGCCTTCTTCCTATCTTCTTTGTCTAAATGTTTTTTCACTTTATGCCTTTCCACCTTCCCATACCTGCTGTTCCCTCCCTCTCTCTGTCCCTGTCTTTTTCCTCTCTTTGTCCCTATAAATCTCCTTGGGTCCTTAACTGCCAGCACAGCAGGGTACACAAGATCTGTATCTCTGTACACAAGAGCTGTATGAATTCATAATCCATACTCTGCAGGAGTAGTGGGTGCACACAACTACCAGAATAGCCCTCCTTTACCCACTGTCCAGACCACTCCTTTCTATTCAGCCATAAACACAAACTTTAAAAAAAAACAACAAAAAAAAAAACTTCTGCCAAGCATGCTTGTAATCCCAGGACCCGGGGAGGCTGAGACAGGATTGCACTTTTGAGTTCAGCTGGGGTAATTTAATAATTTAGCAAGACCCCGTCTGAAAATACAAAAGAAAAAGAAGGGATCGGGATGTAGCCCCTTGCAAAGGCCCTGGGTTCATCTCCCCCAGTAATGCAAAATAAATACATTTCTCCCAATTTTTGAAATTTGGCATTTAAAACTAAGTAAACAGCCAGGCATGGTGGCTCATGCCTGTAATCCCAGCACTCAGGAGGCAGAGACAGGAGGATTGCTGAGTTCAAGGCTTGCCTGGGCTACATAGTGAGCTCAGAGCCAGCCTGAACTACAAAGCGAGACCCTCTCTCAAAAAAAAAGTAAACATTTATGCTACCTGTTCTTATCTAAACTATATTTCAGGGTAACCAGATAGCCCTCACTAGTGGAAACAAACTCATTTAAAGAAGAATTTCAGGTAATGTGAAAAATTACGGAAGGAGGAAAAATCAGCATTTTGCAATTCTTAAGGAAATAATCATCGGAAGCAAGGATTGTACATGGATGGATCAAGAACAATGATTGGTGGTGAACTTTCCAGCATACAAACCAAGCTGCCACCACTTAAGCCCACAGCGTCTTAGAATCACTAAAGAGGGACACTTGCCGACATCACGTACTTCCTGATGACCTGAAATCTGAAGCACTCAGCATACCTGAAGAAAGGTGATTCTTGCCAAAGTAAGAAACAACCAAGAAGCTGATCATCGATCTGATCAAACCTCCAGTGGTAATTTCTATTTAATGGGAATCTAGGAGATGGAGGAACATATTAAGTGACACAAGGAGGAAGAGGCAGACAGATCCAAAATGTGGGACCTTCAAAGGGAATTTGATTCTGGCTCCACTAGTCAGTGACTTAGGGGAGCAAAATGAGATGGGGCTTTAAAAGACAACTATAGACCTTAAGGGTATGGCGCTATGCGCCCCATGAAGCATTTGCGCCTGTCCAAGGTCCTGGGTTCAATCACCAGCTCTGGAGGCAAAAAAGACAATGATTACATAGAACATGCAGGCTTCCTTTGCTTTATGGTTAGGGAACCCACCTATAAAAACACATTTTCAGACAGTGGGGTTATTTAATGGTGGAGTGGGTGTTTATGATGCCAAGAAATCAGTGGCAATTTTGTTAAATGAAAGAAGGGCCTGAGGTTCTATAGCAGTAGGTCTTTATTCCCTACAGACATATGTTCAAGTATGGAGCAATTTGACCTCTTTATTTTAATTTCAGCAGAGGAAAAAAAAAGACTACCAGGCCCAAAAGTGAAAAATTCCACAGTTGCTCAGTTCGGTGTCTGTGGGTTCATAGGACTATGCTCTCTTTGTGTATGTTTGAATTTTTTTTTTTTTTTTGGAGTCAGGGTCTTGCTTTGTAGTTCAGGCTGGCCCTGAGCTCACTATGTAGCCCAGGGAAGCTTTGAACTCACAGCAATCCTCCTGGCTCTGCCTCCTCAGTGCTGGGATTATAGCCGTGAGCCACCACACCCAGTATTGTGGTATGTAGTACCGGTACTGTGGATTGAACTCAGGACCTTGTGCTCACAAGGTAGATGCCGGAACCACTGAGCTAAATCCCTGGCCTGTTTGAACATTTTTATAATAAAAGTTTTAAATAAGCTCCTCTGGTGTGCATAGGTCATTTCTAGTATCTCCAGAGTGTTCTCCCCTGAGAGCCAGGCCTGCTCCACAGCACGTCTCCCACAGATCACGCTGTCCCTGCTCCCCACCAGAGGCAGGTGCTACAGGTGGATTGTGCTCACAGGCTGCTCTGGCCCTTCCAGTCTTCTGCTGGCAAATGACTTCTCCCACCTGTATTTCCCACTTCTGATGGGACAGGGCAACCTTGAGTATATGGGTTTGGGGGGGTTGAGGCAGGGTCTCATTTTGTAGTTCAGGCTGGTCCTGAGCTCACTATGTAGCCCAGGTAAGCCTCTAACTCAGCATTCCTCCTGCCTCTGCCTCCCGAGTGCTGGGATTACAAGCATAGAAAGGAATTATGGTTCCCATGCTTTCATTTACAAATAGTAAGAGTCAAAACGAGCAAAGCCTGGCATTGAACACCCTGTGGGATCAGCAAGGCTCAGAGTGTCTCTGGTTTAATCCTGCACCCCCCACACCCAGCATCCCTCCTATTCTACCCTGGCCTCCCCTGCATGGCATTGTAGTATGTGGTACTGGGGGTCAAACTGGGGACCCTGTGCTTGCCAGGCAGACGCTGGAACCACTGAGCTAAGTCCCCAGCCCTTGTTTTGTTGTTTGAAACTGAAGATAGTGCTGCACAAGTGTAGTTCTAGCCCTCAGGAGACTGAGGCAGGTGGGTTTTGAGGCCAGCCTGAACTACACAGGAAGACCTCATATCAAAAAAAATAAAGCCAGGCATGGTGGCTCACGCCTGTAATCCCAGCACTCGGGAAGCAGAGGCAGGAGGATTGCTGAATTCGAGGTTTGTGTGGGCTACATAGTGAGCTCAGAGCTAGCCTGAACTACAAAGTGAGACCCTGTCTTCAAAAAATAAAAATAAATAAAAATGTATCCTTGCTTTTGGGTTCTATTAGATGTCTCAAAAAAAAAAAAGTATGCATTTTGAATAGGTCCTGTGATAAAGATGGTCCAAAAAAATGTAACCTTAGCCAGGCTTGATGGCTCAAGCCTGTAAGCCCAGCATTCGGGAGGCAGAGGCAGGAGGATTGCTGAGTTCGAGGCTTGCCTGAGCTACATAGTGAGCTCAGGGCCAGCCTGAACTACAAAGTGAGACCCTGTCTTCAAAAAATAAAAATAAATAAAAATGTATCCTTGCTTTTGGGTTCTATTAGATCTTTCTGAGCAAAATAGAGGGGAATAGGGCCGGAGGGTTAGCTCAGTGGTTCCGGCACCTGCCTCGCAAGAGCAAGGTCCTGAGTTCGATCCCCAATAACCACATACAGTGCTGGGCATGCTGACTCACGCCCGCCAGCAATCAATACCACATCCTACAGTGCCAGGCGTGGTGGCTCACGCCTGTCATCCCAGCACTTGGGAGGCAGAGACAGGAGGATTGCTGAGTTCGAGGCTTGCCTAGGCTACACAGTGAGCTCAGAGCCAGCCTGAACTACAAAGCGAGACCCTGTCTCAAAAAAAAAAAAATTTGAGGCAGAGTCTTGCTGTGTCATGCATGCTGGTCTTGAATGCACTATGTAGTCCAGGCTGGCCTCAAGCTCACAGCAATCCCCCTCCCTGAGCCTCCCAAGTGCTGATATTACAGGTGTGCACCACCACATCCAGCACACCCAGCCCTTTTTATACTTGTTACTTTTTTTTTTTTTTTTTTTTGAGACAGGGTCTCGCTTTGTATTTCAGGCTGGCCCTCAGCTCACTATGGAGCCCAGGCAAGCCTCGAACTCAGCAATCCTCCTGTCTCTGCCTCCTCAGTGCTGGGATTACAGACGTGAGCCACCATGCCCAGCACTGTGGTATGTGGATTGATTGCTGGTGGGCGTGAGCCCAGCATTGTATGTGGTTACTAGGATCAAACTCAGGACCTTGCGCTTGCGAGGCAGGCGCCAGAACCACTGAGCTAAATCTCCAGTCCTTGTTACTTTTTATTTTGAGACAGGATCTAACTAAATTGCTCTGGTGCGACTTGAATTTTCATTCCCCTCCCTCAGGCTTCCAGAGTCCTGGGACTACCATGGCCAGTTTTGGCAAGATTTCTCTCTCCTTCCCTCCCTCTCCCCCCACTCTTTCTCAAAATATTTATTCTGAAATTAAAAGTCTGCACAAAGAACATTGAATTTAGGACAAAGCCTACACAAACTGAGTGTAGTGGTTCCTGCCTGTAATCCCAGCACTCTAAAGGCTGAGGTGGGAGGATTGTCTGAGTTTGAGGCTAGCCTGGGCTTCGTACTGAGTTCAGGACCAGCCTGAACTACAAAGCAAGACCCTGTTTCAAAAAAATAAATAAAAGGAAGAAGCCTACATAGAATTCCACTATTTCTTCCCTAATACATTAACAATCTAGGCAGGCATGGGAGAGAATGCATATAATCCTAGCACTCTGGAAACTAAAGCAGGAGGATTGCCATAAGATTGAGGCTGCCCTGTGCTACACAGTATGAGCCCAGCCTGAACTACATAATGAGACCCTTTCTCAAAACAACAATAACAAAAAAATTAACAATCTAGTAAGAAAAAAACCCCCACAAAACCCTTTAAAAATAGTATGCTTCAGTCTATCTGCAGTCTAATCTGCAGTTATATAACTTAAAACATAACTGGGTTATCACACCTGCCCTGCAAGCACAAAGGCCTGAGTCTGAATCCCCATACCACAAAAAAATAAAAACAAAAACAAAAAAACCCAGGTCGATTGAAGTATAAACTTTAAACTTTGGTAAAGTTAGAAAAATGAACAAACCCTTTGAGAAAAGGATACATACATACATACACAAAACACCAAAAAGTACAGCCAAATCCTAAAATAGCTTTCTTGGTATATACACAAATATTTTTTAATTTGAAAAAGCATTTATTACAAAAAAATGCCATCTTGTAAGTTTCAATTGCTGAGTTTTAGAAAAAAAGAGCTTAAATGATGAGTGAAACCCAACCCCTCTCTCCAACACCCACTCAATGTCAGGAAGAAACGGACAAGAACAGTCTTTAGAAAATCTGTTTGGCATTTTTCAACAGTTCAGTGCTAAAAAGGAAGAGCCTCATCTTTTCTTTTCTTTTCTTTTTTTTTTTCTTTTTTTGAGACAGGGTCTCGCTTTGTAGTTCAGGCTGGCCCTGAGCTCACTATGTAGCCCAGACAAGCCTCATACTCAGCAATTCACCTGTCTCTGTCTCCCAAGTGTTGGGATTACAGGCGTGAGCCACCACATGCCACAGAAGAGCCTCATATTTTTTTCTTTTTTTGAGACAGGGTCTCGTTTTATCATTCAGGCTGGCCCTGAGCTCACTATGTAGCCCAGGCAAGCCTTGAACTCAGCAATCCTCCTGTCCCTGCCTCTTGAGTGCTGGGATTACAGGCATAATCCCATGCCTGGCACTGTGGCATTTGAGTTACCACGCCCAGCATTGTATGTGGTTACCAGGACTGAACTCAGGACCTTGCATTTGCAAGGCAGGAGCTGGAACCGCTGAGCTAAATCTCCGGCCCAGAAGAGCCTCATTTTGAGAAGGAGCAAGACACTTGGACAGGGCTCCCAAACTTCGCACTGGCCCCTCCAGGTCAGGCTCACCTACTTGAAGGAGTAAATACTATCTGCCTGGTGTCTGCTCCAGGACAGAGGAGGCCAGGCGGATGTGGGGTACCCACGGGGATGGCTTGGAGGGGATTCTGCCTGGACCCTGTCCTCTTTTTTTGTTTTGTTTTTTGTTTTTTGAGACAGGGTCTCGCTTTGCAGTTCAGGCTGGCTCTGAGCTCACTATGTAGTCCAGGCAAGCCTCAAACTCAGCAATCCTCCTGTCTCTGCCTCCCGAGTGCTGGGATGACAGGCATGAGCCACCACACCCGGCACAGTGGTATGTGGTATTGATTGCTGGTGGACATGAGTCACCACACCCAGCACTGTATGTGGTTACCAGGGATCGAACTCAGGACCTTGCTCTTGCGAGGCAGGCACCAGAACCACTGAGCTAACCCTCCGGCCCCAACCCTAGGAATTCTTAAAACAGATATTGGTATAAAATAATCGATAAATGTTAGTAGTTAACATGAGCCAGTACTTTCTATAGTAATTTACATGGATTCATTTATTCATTTGTAGAATATGGGTTATTATACACCAATAACTATTTGAAGTACTGGATATACTCAGATGAACAAAACAGATAAAAATCTCCATGGGGAAGAAATAGTAAATAAACACGTAAAGCACAGTGTTGCCAGATGATATTAAATACTGTGGAGAAAAGGGAGCAAAAGCAAATAGAGTTGGAAGGAAAGCAGGTGTTTGGAGGTGGTCGTGTTGTGTAAAGGATGGCCCAAGAAGCCTTCTCTGATAAGGTGACATTTGAACACAACTAGAAGAGGTGAGGGAGGAAGCCATGTGGGCATCTCAGAGAAGAACCTTGCGGAGAACTGTGCAAAAGGGTCTGATGGTAACTGGTAGTGTAGCGGGAGGAGGAGGAAGAGCGACAGAGCATCGGAGGAGCAGCAGAGGGCCGGACGACAGAGGGTTCTGCGCGTCATTATTAAGATCTTGGCTTTCACGTTTATGAGCACGGAAACCCCTGGAGAGCCTCAAGGTCAGAATCCTGAGGCTGAGAGAGGCTGAATAACTTTTCCAAAGTATGATGTTCCCAAGTGGCACAAGGTGGGAGTTCAGCTCCAGGGCTTAAGTCCTTAACTCCGATGCTGGTAAACTTTAGCCTTCTTTATTTGGGCTGCTCTCTTTTGACTTCATAAAGAAAGTGGGTCGCAGAAGTTATGCGGCTTGCCTGCAGCCACACAGCTGGTAATTAGGTAGGACTGGAGTCTTGGGCTGTCAGCAGTCCAAGTTCTTTACACCACACCGCCTCCTTCAGGTGTCTGGACAACACTGACTTCTTGCCTGGAGGTCATTTCGGTGACACAGGCAGACCATCTTGGCTCAGGGCGGCGTAGTCCCTTAGGAAGTGGCATCCTAGGCATCTGTCCCCGACAACGCACGGAGGAAGAGAACGTGGGCTTTTATTCCGCAGGGCAGGAGAGACTGCACCAGTAGCTGCCGCTGCGGCCCCTCGTGGGCCCTCCCCGCCATCCCCCGCCATGCCCCCTTCCCCCACCACCCCCACCTTCACCCCCTGGAGTGTCGAGCCGGGCGGCGGCGGGAAGGCGGGGCGAGGGCGGGGCCTCGGTGGGGCGCCCGTGTCACATGACGGGCCCAGCATGGCGGCGGCCGGAGGCCTGGCCGGTTCCCGGAAGCAGGCTGTGAGGGGCGGGCGCGTTGCTGGAACCCGAGCGGAGCCGTAGCCAGAGCTGAGAGGGCAGCAGCCCGGCGGCCTGGAGCCGGACGTGTCCGGGGCGACCCCGAAGGCCGGGGCAGCAGGTGAGATGCGGGCTGCGCGAGGTGCTGAGCGAGAGATGGGGGCGCAGGCAGATGTCAGTGACCTGAAGGAGGGGAATCTGAGATGCCCGCGCGTGATCATGAAGCAGTTCGATGCCCAGGACAGATATCAAGATAGTGAGGGCAAAAATGGGTTCCCTGGCAAAGATGGGAGGTAACAGGAAGAAATATGCAGAAGCTGCTGTGGAAGAGGTCAGCAGCCCCTTTAGAACTTGCGGGACGAGGATTCTGAAGGGAGCGTGGGACAAATGCCGAGGCCTCTCCTCTTCTTACCCCTCCCTGCCCCACCGTGTCCTAGGAGACAGCCCAGGTGGGGCCACTCCTCCCACCCACCCAACTGGTCCCTCCAGTCTTAGCTCTGGGAGAGTGAAATTGGCAAGAGGGTTGGGTGGAGTTGCCTTCTGCGCAGACATGCAGCAAGGGGCTGGGTGTCTACCTTGCTACCTAGTCATGGGATGTGACTCTGACCTCTGCCTCTCCCCAGGTCATCGGGGCCCACCATGCTGGTGACTGCCTACCTGGCTTTTGTGGGCCTCCTGGCCACCTGCCTGGGACTGGAGCTGTCGAGATGCCGGGCTAAGCCCCCTGGAAGGGCCTGCAGCAATCCCTCCTTCCTTCAGTTTCAACTGGACTTCTATCAGGTCTACTTTCTGGCCCTGGCAGCTGACTGGCTCCAGGCCCCCTATTTGTATAAATTGTATCAGCATTACCATTTCCTGGAGGGTCAAATTGCCATCCTCTATGTCTGTGGCCTTGCCTCTACAGTCCTCTTTGGCCTGGTAGCCTCCTCCCTTGTGGACTGGCTGGGTCGCAAGAAGTCTTGTGTCCTCTTCTCCCTCACTTACTCTCTGTGCTGCTTAACCAAACTCTCTCAGGACTACTTTGTGCTGTTGGTAGGCCGAGCACTTGGTGGACTGTCCACTGCCCTCCTTTTCTCAGCCTTTGAGGCCTGGTACGTTTATGAACACGTGGAGCAGCATGACTTCCCTGCTGAATGGATCCCAGCTACGTTTGCCCGAGCTGCCTTCTGGAACCACGTGCTGGCAGTAGTGGCAGGTGTGGCAGCTGAGGTTGTGGCTAGCTGGATGGGACTGGGGCCTGTAGCACCCTTTGTGGCCGCCATTCCTCTCCTGGCTTTGGCTGGGGCCTTGGCCCTTCGCAACTGGGGAGAGAACTATGACCGGCAGCGAGCCTTCTCAAGGACCTGCGCTGGAGGCCTGCGCTGCCTGCTGTCAGATCGTCGCGTGCTGCTGCTGGGCACCATACAGGCCCTGTTTGAGAGTGTCATCTTCATCTTTGTCTTCCTCTGGACACCTGTGCTGGACCCACATGGAGCCCCACTGGGCATTGTCTTTTCCAGCTTCATGGCAGCTAGTCTGTTGGGTTCTTCTCTGTATCGGATTGCTACCTCCAAGAGGTACCACCTCCAGCCCATGCACCTGCTCTCCCTTGCCGTCCTCATCGTAGTCTTCTCTCTGTTCATGTTGACTTTCTCCACCAGCCCAGGCCAGGAGAGTCCAGTGGAGTCCTTCGTTGCTTTTCTTCTTATTGAGTTGGCCTGTGGCCTCTACTTTCCCAGCATGAGCTTCCTGCGGAGAAAAGTGATCCCAGAGACAGAGCAAGCTGGTGTACTAAACTGGTTCCGTGTGCCTCTGCACTTACTGGCCTGCCTAGGGCTCCTTGTCCTCCATGACAGTGATCGAAAGACAGGCACTCGAAATATGTTCAGCATCTGCTCTGCTGTCATGGTGATGGCTCTGCTGGCGGTGGTGGGACTCTTCACTGTGGTAAGGCACGATGCTGAGCTGCGGGTGCCTTCACCCACCGGGGAACCCTATGCCCCTGAGCTCTAGCCTTGTTCTAGGACAAGGGGTCTGGGATGAACTCTTTTGTGGTACTGAGGATTGAATCCAGGGCCTTCACATTGAGCTACATTCCCCAGACTTTTTTTTTTTTTAATTATTTTGAGACAAAGTCTCACTATGTTGCCAAGCCATCTGCCTGCCTCACCCTCCCAGAGTGCTGGGGTTACAGGTGTGTGTCGCTATGCCTGAGTTGGCATGAACTCTTGAATCCCACCTCTCCAGGATTTACAGATCTGTGACTCTGTCCTGCAGCCCCTCCTGCCAGTGGTTTCTGTTGGGAAGGACATGAGGTGATGGACTGGAAAGACGGTGCCAAAAGTTGACCCTGTTATTCCCTTTTCCCTTACCACTTAAAAATAAACATTTTTAACAGATCTGGATTGGATTTACTCATCCTCCCCTGTACCTGCTTGAGTGTGTCCTGGTGATTGGGCAGCTGGAGGTTTTGCTGTGCACACGGACAACCAGCAAAAGGCTCGTTTCTCTGCTGTCTTCAAGTGGGCTGCTCAAGCTGAGAGCCATGGAGTCGCCTCTGCAGAACTGAGTAGAAGGAGCCTGCGGCTCAGGTCCTGCATGTCTTCTGTCCCTCCCCAGTGTTAAGCAAAACCCCTCCTCCACACCTAGGGTGAGACGATCTCAAGAACACTGGGTAAATGCCCAAATCGCTGGGTAAATCCCCAGGTGCCCAGGCTGCTGAACACGAATTCCAGACACTTGGGCTGCTGCTGTGATTAGCCCTTAAGGCCAAGCACTTCCAACGGGAGGAAGTTTGCAGCTCGGGGGCCTGCACACTGACTGCCTGCCTGCTAACTCTGTGACTGTGAATAAGTCATTTGTCCAGCATTATCTGGGGCCACCAGGTGACGTCTCCCTGCACCTAAGTGAAGGGCTAAGCGACCAGGACGTCATGTCTGTACCTGACTTTTCCCCACCCAGGCTAAGTGACAGCGAGGGAGCCATGGGGCGTGAAATACTACCAGTAGGAACACCAGTTCAGTGGCCCCTCCCTGCCTCACCTCTGATGCTATCTACTTTTCCTCCGCCCACCAAAATTTGGACTTCTCAAGCGATGCAGAGCCAAGTTTGGGGGGGGGTGGGGATGTGGGGAGAGTAGCTCAAGGGTGTGTCTTGGAATGTGCTTGAGACGGCTTGGGGGACCCACCTGTTGTGCAGAGGGACTGAGGACCTTTCCTTGGATCTCACACTACTCCCAGACAGGAAGAGTCCGGATGTTCCAAGCCCAGCAGGTCTCAGCCTGTGTGGAGAGATAGCATCAGCTGGTGCAGGAGGAATGCAGGGCGGAAGGGCTCCTGTAGGTAAGGCTGGCAAAGGAAAGGACAGTGGTCTCAGGTCCCTACTCAGAACAGAAAATTGGGGCCAAGGATTTTAGCTTAGTGGCACAGCACCTGCCTGGCAAGCACAAGGTCCTAAGTTTGATCCTCAGTACCAGAAAAAGAAAACCAAGAATCTTCCTCCTTATGGTCTTATAGCTAAACAGTAACTTCAGTACTTCTTCCTCCCTTGTTGAGCTGGACCTAGATATATTTTTTGCTTCTTGGAAAACATTCCTCCCTATTATACTAGGGAGAGCAGATGGGAACTGTCTTACCTTTGTCTCCCATCTACTGCATGTGTATATGCACAAGTGGGCGCTCTGCCTGTGGCCAGACTCTGCGTGTCTGGAGGGGAGACAGAGCCGCCCTTGTGGAAGTCTATTAGACTAGAATCTAGAGCCTACTTAATGATTTATTGTTAGAATGACAGTAATTACTGTTGGAGCCATAAGGGGGCCTCGCATTCCTAAGTGATAAGTAAATAGGGGGATAGGAGAGACAGACTGAACAAGATTCTTTTAGTTTTGTCCTTGCTGTGCATACAGAGGGGCTGGTTAGCAGATTCACAGTGTATTGAGACCTAGAAGACAGTTTAAGGATTGTCTCATCAAACTTTAGTTTTTTTGATTGATATACTATGCATTATATTATTAGATACCCAAAAGAACCTGGTATGTTATTGCATACCTATAATCCTAGGAATTAGCACTCAGGAGGCTGAAGCAGGAGAATCACCAGGAGTTTGAGGCCAGCAGGGGTACATATTGTGTTCAAGAAAGAAAAACCACTGAAAGAAAGTAACTTACCCAAGAGTGGGGCAAGCGAGTGGCAACACAGAATAAACTTGAGCTCTTGCTGCGAGACCAGGGTCCTGCAACATACTCGGTCTGTGTCCTGTCTGGATTTTTAGCCTCTAGCCCTGCCTAACTCCCAAGTTCTATTCCGTGAGATAAGCAAGAGAGTAGGAGGATTTAGCCTTGGGCATCTGGCCCACTTACAAATGTTTGTATGGTTCAAAGAGGAGCCAGGGTTGGTAGCACATGCCTGTAATCCCAGCACTCTGGAGACTGAGGCAGGGTGATCACCAGGAGGCCAGCCCGGGCTGCACAGTGAGACCAAGGCTGGCCTGAATGGTGTAAGTCACCCTGTCCCACAAAGGAATCCAAGGTTTCAGGGTTCATCAGGTGCACACTGCATACAAACCTCTCCTTGTGATCCCCGCTGGAGGAAGCCTCAGGAGCTGGTCAGGAGTAGGGATTCATGTCTGGGGATGTGGCTCAGGGCCCAGTGTGCACATGGAGGCCTGCGTCTAGTCCCCAGCACTGAAAGAGAAAACAATAATAACAACAGTGTAGATCCAGCCCCTACTGCTCTGGGCCTGTTTCCTTATGTACAAAATGGAGAGGACAGTATGGTTTCTGCCCTGTAGTAGACAGGACTCTTGTGAGGATTAAATGTGTTACTATAGTTAAATGTGTAGAACAGTGCTTGGGGCCATGGTAAAAGCATTATATCTATGTCTATCTATCTATCTAATATATATATATATATATATATTTTTTTTTTTTTTTTTTTGAGACAGGGTCTCGCTTTGTAGTTCAGGCTGGCCCTCAGCTCACTGTGTAGCCCAGGCAAGCCTCGAACTCAGCAATCCTCCTGCCTCTGCCTCCCGAGTGCTGGGATAACAGGTGTCAGTCACCACGCCCAGCATTGTATGTGGTTACTGGGATCCAACTCAGGGCCTTGTGCTTGCGAGGCAGGTGCTGGAACAACTGAGCTAAATCTCCAGCCCTCTAATATATATCTATATATCTTTTATTTATTTATTTATTTAGAGACAGGATCTCACTTTGTAGTTCAGGCTGGCCCTGAGCTCACTATGGAGCCCAGGCAAGCCTCGAACTCAGCAATCCTCTCCTCCTGTCTCTGCCTCTGGAGTGCTGGGGTTACAGGCGTGAGCCACCACGCCCAGCATTGTAGAATGTGGTATTGATTGCTGGTGGGTGTGAGTCTCCACGCCCAACATTGTATCCAACATTGTATCCAACATTGTATGTGGTTACTGGGGATCGAACTCAGGGCCTCGCGCTTGCGAGGCAGGCGCTGGAACCCCTGAGCTAGCCTTCCGGCCCTCTAATATATATTTTTATGGTGGTGGTGAAGTTTAGACCCTGGGCACCAAGCATGCCAAATATCTTAGTGTGTGTTCTAACACTGAACTACAGTTCCAGCCCACTGTTGGCGTTTACTTTTCTATTTTCACTTCCCAATTCAGAGAGTCTGTCTGGACTTGGATGTGAGAGTGAGTGGTTACAGCCCTAGATGGGGTGCAGAACTTTCCAACACACCCCAGTGGTTGGGGGATTCCCAGAAGTGCTTTCCCTTGGCACTGGCCCAGATGGAAGTATCAGGCTCTCTGAGGGCCCTCTACTTTGGGTGTATGTGAACAGCTTGCCGACTTGGGTGTCAGAATGCTCCACTTGAACTTATTTCCTCTTCCTCAAGTGGGAAAGTCAGTTTTAGGTCAGCTTTGATATATATCACCATCTTTCACTAAGAGCCTGCTGATTTTCTGAGTTTCACTTTTCTTTTTTTTAGCCAGGCCTCATGGTGCAAGCCTGTAGTCCCAGCACTTGAAAGGCTGAGGCAGAAGGATCACTATGAGTTCTAGGTCAGCCTGAGATACCTGGCAATATCTGTCATTAAAAATATATATATTTTATATATTTATATATTATATATAATAAATGTAATATATTTTTATATATTACATATATAATTTAAATTTTAAAAACTTATTAGTATATGTTCACAATAGAGAGTGATTACATTTAGTTTGGGGATTCAGTGGATATAGATATCACATCTACATTATTTTGTTTTGTTTTTGGTTTTGGTTTTGTTTTTGAGACAGGCTCTCAATTTGTAGTTCAGGTTGGCCCTGAGCTCACTAAGTAGCCCAGGCAAGCCTTGAACTCAGCAATCCTCCTGCCTCTGCCTCCCGAATGCTAGGATTACAGGCATGAGCCACCACACTTGGCTTTTTTGAGGCAAGGTCTGGCTTTGTAGTTCAGGCTGGCCCTGAGCTCACTATGTAACCCAGGCAAGCCTCAAACTCAGCAATCCTCCTGCGTCTGCCTCCTGAGTGCTGGGATTACAGGCATGAGGCACCACACCCAGCATTGTGGTATGTGGTACTGATTGCTGGTGGGCATGAGTCACAACGCCCACCCGTTATTGTTTTATGTGGTTACCAGATGGAACCAGGGATCTTGCACTTGCTAGGCAGATGTAGGAACCACTGAGCTAAATCTCTGGCCCTCAGCACTTCTGATTCTCAAGCATTTTGGATAAGGAATATTCAACCTATGTCTCCTTTCACAGGGAAAGAACAAATTGAAACCAGGTGTGGTGATACAGATCTATAATCCCAAGTCTTGGGAGACTGAGACAGAAGGACTGTGAGTTCAAAACCAGCCTGGACACCTGAGTAAAACTGTGTCTCAAAGTCAAGTAAAAAATTGACAATTGGGGCCAGAGATTTAGCTCAGTGGTTCCGGCGCTTGCCTCGCAAGCACAAAGTCCTGAGTTCAATCCTGGTAACCACATAGAGTGCTCTGCGTGGTGACTCACGCCCATCAGCAATCAATACCACATACCACAATGCCAGGCGTGGTGGCTCACGCCTGTAATCCCAGCACTCGGGAGGCAGAGACAGGAGGATTGCTGAGTTCGAGGTTTGCCTGGGCTACATAGTGAGCTGAGGGCCAGCCTGAACTACAAAGCGAGACCCTGTCTCAAAAAAAAAAAAAAAAAAAAAAGTAAAAGGCTGAGGATGGGCTGGGGATAGAGCTCAGCAGCATAGCACCTATTTGGCAGTGCAAGGTCCTGGAGTTCAGTCCCTGGTACAAAATACAAAAGGCCGGGGATGTAGCTGAGGGAGAAAACACTGGGCTCAATCCCTAGAAGAGTGTGGGTGGGTAACACAGGACTGAGAGATGCCATTGAATGAATTTTCCTAGTTCTCAATAACCGTGTTGCCCTTTCTCTTTCATCAGAGAGCACTAGATCTTATTTTAATTACACAGCTGATGGGAGGAGTAAGGCTGGAAAGCAAAGAGAGAGCAGAGCCTAAATGAGCTGGCTGTTGTCACTGTACTCATTTTGATGTCTCCAAACAATTCTCTAATTTTACAGGTTACCCCCTTTTCTCTAATAACCCAAATATCTCGAATTTCTGAATGCAGTAAACTGTCTTAGGTGGCCAGTCCAATCTTCTTTTCTTGAAGTTCAAACTCTTGCTTGATGAAGGCGTGAAGGAGGCAGGATATTCGTCTTCCCGGTAGCGGTAAGGGATGGGTAACGCGGGCTCAGTCTTGTTTGGTAAAGGGGCCAACCTACGCCCCCTAGAGGCCTTTGTGTCCAGAACAGCGGACCAGCCCCGGCAGAAAAACTACAACTCCCAGTGTGCCACGCGGCCCGCAGGCGTTACGCACTCTTGCTGATTGGCCAGTACCAATATTTGAAAGGAGGGGCTGGCGCGGAAAAAAACGATTATCCTTTGGGTGCCTGCGGAGTACTCGGTCTAGAGGGAAGTTCTGGATCTAGGAAGGAAACCTGCTTTCCAAGTGACTCTGATGCGCATTGAGGTGAATGAAGTTCCTGCCCAGCGCTGCCT
Source organism: Thryonomys swinderianus (assembly GCA_004025085.1). NCBI lineage: Eukaryota > Metazoa > Chordata > Mammalia > Rodentia > Thryonomyidae > Thryonomys > Thryonomys swinderianus. The sequence continues at coordinate 39,906 of PVIC010008462.1, forward strand.
TGGAGGACAGGCGAGGCGGTTCGGCGAGGGAGTGTGTGGAGAGCTTTCCTGGAAGTGGCCAGGTGTAGGCCTCCCGGGTTGCGGTGTGGTGTGGTGGTTAGTGCGGGGATCGCCCAGAGAAAAGGAGAGCAGAGCATCAGTTTATAACCTATCCTGACACAGGTATTTTCCAGTTAGGATTTCCGATGAGATTCTTTGCCACCTCCCACATCCTTATGCCTCTCTCCAGTTAATTCCACTACAGATCTTCTCTAATCCGTCTTAGCTCTCCGCGCTATGAGGAACTTCAAAGGAGTCAATTTTGGAGCTCTGCTTAGCAGCCAGAAGGATGCTGAAAAGTTGCTGTCTGACATGAAGGTGGGAGTCCTCTCTGACTCAGGACGCACCTGCTTCCTGAGTTCAGGTGTTTTGTGTTTTGTCTTATTGTGAATAAGTAGGACCCCTTTCGTGAGCAGCTTTCCCTACCTCTCGTTCCTTTGCTAGCTGTACCCATCTTTTTTTCTAGGAGTTCCTGTCCAAACCTCCAGCTGGTTTTCCCAGCAGCCGATCTGACACTGAGAGGAGACAGACTTGTGATGCCATACTGAGGGCCTGCACCCAGCAGCTCAAGACCAGGCTGTCTTGCCCTCAGCACCTGGGGAGCCTGCTGGAGCTGGCACAGCTGGCCTGCGATGGCTACGTGGCGTCCACTCCACAGCGTCCTCCTCTCTACCTGGAACGCATTCTCTTTATCTTACTGCGGAATGTTGCTGCTGCTCAAGAAAGCCCAGAGGCCGTGCTCCACCTTGCCCAGCCTCTCCATGCCTGCTTCATGCAGTGCTCCCGCCAGGCTGCCTCACAGGACTATGAGGCCGTGGCTCGGGGCAGCTTTTCTCTGCTTTGGAAGGGAGCAGAAGCACTGTTGGAGCGGAGAGCTGCATTCTCAGCTCGGATGAAGGCCTTGGGCTTCCTAGTCCTCCTGGAGGATGAAAGTACCCCTTGTGAGGTTCCTCACTTTGCTTCTCCAACGGCCTGTCGAGTGGTAGCTGCCAATCAGCTCTTTGAGGCCAGTGGGCGTGGCCTAGACAAAGCAGATGCAGATTTCCTAGATGACTTGCTCTCCAGGAATGTGATCAGCGCCTTGGTGGGTGAGGGAGGCGACTCCCCCAGTCCTTTATCTTCCCAGAGGGCCCTCTGCCTCTTGGAGCTCACTTTGGAACACTGCCGTCGCCTCTGCTGGAGCCACCACTATGACAAGGCCACTGGTGCAGTGGAGAAGGCTCATGGTTACCTAAGGAATACCAGTGTCGCCTCCAGCCTTCAGCTGTGCCAGTTGGGGGTTGAGCTGCTACAAGCTGGGGAGGAAGGATCCCAGGAAGTGGCCCAGCTTCTCATCAAAGCATTGGCCATCTTGAACAACAGTATGAAGGCACCATCACCCCCACTTCGGGCGTTGTGTGACACCTGCCAGTTCCTCCTTTCAAGCCTGGAACGAGGCATCAAGAGACATTATGGACCTGATGCTGTTGGGAGCCTCTTTGCTTTTCTTGAAGGATACTGCTCTCTTATCCAGCAGCTACGGGATGATGGTGTGAGTTAAGGATCTAGAAGTGGGTAGTTCTAGAATTTTCCGTGAAACCTGTAAGGCCTGGTGCCTCAGCAAGCTACTCTCTGGACTGTGCCTGGCAAGCAGCCTAGTCCATCCTGAGAGGATAGTGCCTACTTCCATGTCCCTCCTGGTTGTGTCAGCTCTCTAGGGCTCTGGGTAATCTGGGCACTCATTTGATTCTGCTGCTAAACTAACTTCCCTGGTTGCTTCCTCAGGCCTGTACAGACTCATCTAAACAGCAGCAGTCTTTGGTCCAGATGTACTTTCAGGGTCTTCACCTGTACACCGTGATGGTTTATGACTTTGCCCAAGGCTGTCAGGTACTATCTGGAAATCCAGGGAGCTGGACTGGCCCCAAGGGCCTCAGGTTGCTCCTCAGAAGAACTTTGGGGCTGCTTTGGCTTTGGATATGGGGTAGGTGGAAATCACTTTGGACATAGCATGACTTCTTTCACTGTCAAGGCCTTTTTGTCTCTGTAGGTAGCTGATTTGACTGACCTGGCCCAGCTAGTGGAGAGTTGCAGATCTATTGCTGTCTGGATGCTGGAGATCTTGGAGGGCCTGTCAGGCCAAGAGCTAACCAACTACATGGCCATGACTGGTTAGTGCCCTGGCTGCTTTGGAGGACATCACTCATTACAAGAATGGCCCCTACTGAGTGATTGTTATCACTGTAGGGGCTCCTTGTTTCAGAAGGCAGTAAGAGAGTTTTATAGACTCAGCTAAACTGTAACACCAGTAGGTGTTACTGATTAACTTAGAATAGCAGAGACTATGTTTTCCTCCTTGACTTATTTTTGTTTTGTTAGTTTTAAATTTTTTTTTTTTTTGTGGTACCGGGGATCGAACTCAGGCCCTTATGCTTGGAAGGAAGGTGTGATGCCACAAAGCTAAATCCCCGGCCTTGTGTTACTTATTGAGACAGGGTTTTTCTGTGTAATTTAGGCTAGCCTTGAACTCACAGTGATCCACTCAGTGATCTGTCTGCTTTAGTCTCTGAGTCCCAGGATTATAGGCATGTACCACCATACCTGGCTTCCCCCTATGCTTTGAAATTTGATATGATAAGTGTTTAGTGAAAATGTTTGTGCCTGGGCTGGAGATTTAGCTCAGTGGTTCCAGCACCTGGCTGGCAAGCGCAAGGTTGCTGGTTTGATTCCCAATAACCATATACAACAGTACTGGGCATGGTGATTCACACCCACCAGCAGTCAGTACCACATACCACAATTCTGGGTGTGGTGGCTCATGGCTGGAACCCCAGCATTCAGGAGGCAGAGCCAGAAGGATTGCTGGGTTCAAAGCTTGCCTAGGCTACATAGTGAGCTCAGCCTAAACTACAAAGCGAGACCTTATCTCAAAAAAAAAAAAAAAGGGCCAGAGATTTAGCTCAGTGGTTCCCGTGCCTGCCTCACAAGAGCAAGGTCCTGAGTTTGATCCTGGTAACCACATAGAATGCTGGGCGTGGTGGCTCATGCCCACCAGCAATCAATACTACATACCATAGTGCCAGGCGTGGTGGCTCACGCCTGTAATCCCAGCATTCAGGGAGGCAGAGACAGGAGGATTGCTGAGTTTGCAGTGGCTTGCCTGGGCTACATAGTGAGCTCAGGGCTAGCCTGAACTACAAAGCAAGACCCTATCTCAAAAAAAAAAAAAAAAAAGTTTGTGCCTGATATGCACTTTATGAGCTTTTTAGTACTCATTTATTTAACTTAGTGGTATTGAGGATTTACCCAGAAACTCATACTGTGCTGCATTCCATCCTGTTTTTTTGTTTTTGTTTTTTGCTGTACTGGGGATCCAGCTTGGGCCCTTGTGCTTCCAAAGTAGACACAGTACCACTTGAGCTAAATCTTCTGCCAGCATTTGTTATTGGCTGATTTCTTGATAAAGAAATGTGATGGAGTCTCACCATTGTTTTAATTTGCATCTCTTGAATGACCAGTAATGTTGAACACTGTTTCATGTATTTATTTGTCCTGTCTGCTACTTCATCTGTGAAGTGTATTCATCTGTGAAGTGTACTCATTTTTGGGTTAGATCTTTAAATTTGGGGGTCTGATTTTTTTGAGTTCTTTATATATTCTAGATAGTAGTCCATATTCTGAGGAACAGCTGGCAAAAATTTTGCCATCACTGTGGGTTGTCTTTTTACTCTTCTTTTTTTGGGACAGGGTCTCAGTTTGTAGTTCAGGCTGGCCTTGAGCTCCCTATGTAGTCCAGGCTAGCCTCAAACTCAGCAATCCTCCTGCCTCTGCCTCCTGCATGCTGGGATTACAGGCATGAGCCACCACGCCTGGCTGTCTTTTCACTCTTTTGGTGGTTTCTTTTGCTGTGCAAAAGGTTTTAGTAAGATGAGATTCCCATTGTTGATTCTTTTCAATAGTTCCTATGTGATCAGGATTTTGTTCATAAAGTCTTTACCTATACCAATGTCTTCAAGAGTCCTATCTTTGATTTTTTTTTTTTTTTTGAGACAGGGTCTCGCTTTGTAGTTCAGGCTGAGCTCACTATGTACGGCCCAGACAAGCTTCCAACTCAGCAGTCCTCCTGCCTCTGCCTCCCAAGTGCTAGGATTATAGGCGTGAGCCACCACGCCCAGCATTGTAGGATGTGGTACTGATTGCTGGTGGGCGTGAGTCACCACACCCAATATCATGCTGCTGTATGTGGATACCTGGATCAAACCAGGGACCTTGCGCTTGCTAAGCAGGCGGCGGAACCACTGAGCTAAATCTTTGAACCCTATCTTTAAATTTTAAAGGACATTTATAACTTAACTATTTAAAAACTGAGTAGTAATGTAGCTCAAAATTTAAATTGTACAAAAACAGTAAAAAGTGCCACTCCTAATTCCCCAAGTGTTCCCTCGCAGAGACAACTACTATCAATCTCACATATCCTTCTGGAGATACTCTGTGTACATGAACTGACAGGTACCTTTCCTCACTCTGTATATTGAAGTACACATTGAGGAAAGTGTATACAGGTCATAAGTGTACAGCTTATGGACTTTATGAGGCAAACACACTTTGTAACTAACATCGAGGTCAAGTAACAGAACAACTCTAACCCAGAAGTCACCTCCTTGTTTCCCATTCCAGTCTCCAACCTTAACAACAACTGCTATCATTATAGCTTTGCCTGTATTTGTACATCATATTTTCTCATTTTATTTTATTTTATTTATTTTCCTCCTCATTTTAAAAAAGCATGACCTTTTTGAGGGGGGGAGTACCAGGATTTGAACTCAGTGCCTTGTGATTGCCAGGCAGGCACAATGCCACTGAATTACATCCCCAGACCCTTTTGATTTAATTTTATTTATTTATTTATTTATTTATTTATTTATTTATTTATTTATGGTACTGGAGATCGAACTCGGGCCCTTGTGTGTCCAAGGTTGACACAGTACCACTTGAGCTAAATCTCCAGCCCCAGCCTTTTAATTTTAAATTGTACAACTCAAGGAATTTAATTTTTAATTGTTTTCCAAGGATTTTATTTTAATTTTATTTTTTTGAGATAGGATCTCATTTCATAGTTCAGGCTGGCCCTGAAGTCACTATTAGCCCAGGTTAGCCTCGAATTCATAGCAATCCTCCTGCCTCTTCCTCCTGAATGCTGAGATTACATTCTTGCACCACCACACCCAGAACCCCAAAGAGTTTAGTCAAGAGAAAGTTCTGAGGGCCAGGGATATAGCTTAGTGGTCCTATGCCTATCTCGCAAGGGTAAAGTCCTAATTTTGATTCACAGTACTGCCATAATAAAAAGGGAAAGGGTGTTCTGGAGACTTTTTTTTATTTATTTTTTTCTTTTTAGATACAGGATCTTTCTAATTCAGGCTGGCCTTGAACTCCTGAGGCAATCCTCCTGCTTTAGCCTCAGTGGTGGGATTCCAGTTTGGCCTGGAGACTTCATATTCTCAGTTTTTGAATTTGGTCATAGGATGAAAATACCAATAATAATCCATCTGGGTGTGGTTGTCCATACCAGTGATCCCAGCACTAGAGGCCCAGACAGGAAGGTTGCCTCTCTTAGCAAGTTCAAGGTTAGTTTGAACTACACAATAAGACCCTATCTCAAAAAAACCAAAACAAGCTGGGCGAGTGGCTCATGCCACCTATAATCCCAGCACTCAGGAGGCAGAGGCAGAAAGATTGGCTTGAGTTCCAAAGCTAACCTGGGCTACATAATGAGTTCAGGCCAGCCTGAGCTACAAAACTGGACCTGTTTCAAAAAACTAAACGGGCCAGAGGGTTAGCTCAGTGGTTCCAGTGCCTGCCTCGCAAGTGCAAGTTCCTGAATTCAATCCGGTAACCACATATAATGCTGGGCGTGGAGACTCACGCCCACCAACAATCAACACCATATACCACAGTGCGGGGCGTGGTGGCTCACACCTGTAATCCCAGCACTCGGGAGGCAGAGACAGGAGGATTGCTGAGTTCACGGCGGCTTGCCTGGGCACCATAGTGAGCTCAGGGCCAGCCTGAACTACAAAGCGAGATCCTGTCTCAAAAAAAAAAAAAACAACTAAAACTAAACAGAACAAAGCAAAAAGTCAAAAAAGTTATTATTTATCTGAGACGGGCTTTCACTATGTTGCCCAGGCTGGCCTTGAATTCATGAGTTCCAGTGCTACTTCCAACAGCCTCCTGAGTAGCTGTGACTACAGACCTGTGCCACTGCACAAAGCTTCCCCAAAATTAATACAAAAATTCATCCCCCAGAGGCTTGAGGTCTGACTTTATCTTCTCCCAGCCATCTCTATGCTGATAGCCAAAAAGCTATATAAAGGGCCAGGGACTTAGCTCAGTGGTTCCAGTGTTTGCCTGGCAAGTGCAAGGTTCTGAGTTCGATCCCTGGTACCACATACCACAGTGCCAGGCATGGTGGCTCACACCTGTAATCCTAGCACTCGGGATCGAGAGGCAGGAAGATTGCTATGAGTTCAAGGATAGCCTAGTTTACATCATGAGCTCAGGGTCAGGCTGAACTACAAAGCAAGTCTTTGTAGTTGTCTCAGAAAGCTACATAAAGAAGTTCATGGAATTTATTCATTCAACACAACTGTGCCAACCACTATTCTGAGTATTTGGATGTCATTAAACAAAATAAATCCTGCTTGGGCATGGTGGTCCAAACTCAGCTTGGACAGTTCAGTCCTATCTGTCTCAAAAAAACAAAAAAAAAGTGCTGGGGATGCAGCTCAGTGGAAAGGCTCTGGGCTCAATGCCCAGTACCACAAAAAAAATCCTTGAGCTCATGAAGCTCCATTCTGGTTTGGTTTGCTTTACTTTGCTTTTGGTACTGGGCATTGAAGTCAGGGCCTTGAGCTTGCCAAGTAAGTGCTGTGCCACAGCTATATCCTCGGTCCATCTGCATTCTGATTTTGGAGATAAGGTTATAAGTGTGAATTATCAGTATTTTAGAAATCTTTAAGAGATGTGAAGGGAGATAAGAGTAGAGCAAAATTAGAAAGGGATTTAGGAATCCAGGCTGAGCTGGGAGCAAGTTGTCATCCTAAAGTAAGTGATGAGCATAAGCCTCATTCAGAAGGTGACACAAGCAGACTTGGAGCACATAAAAGAGTCATCCGTGTAGGTGCCGGGGAAACATATTCCTGACAGGAGAAGCAGCCATTGCTGAGGTAGGAGAGGGTCTAGTATTTGAGGAAGAGCAAGGAACCCATTGTAACTTCAGTGGAGTGCGGGAGAGAGACGGTGAGAGACAGGCCAGAGTGCTTCCTCTAAAGTGCAGCATGATGAGGCTGGACTGGACTGGGTGGGAATGAGGATCCAGCCCTTATAAAACAAGAGCGGGACCATTGGGTATGGGTTCACCTTACTGGGCAGGAGGACAGAGCTGGCCTGGAGCAGAGAGAGGAGGGCTGAGTTCACCCCAGGTTGAGCCTCTCTCGCCACCTTTCCTGCAGGACAGGGCAGCAGTAACCCTTCCTCTGGTCAGCTGATCTTTCTCTCTCTGCAGCCTCTTATACCAGTAACTTGGCCTACAGCTTCTACAGTCACAAGCTCTATGCCGAGGCCTGTGCCATCTCCGAGCCACTCTGTCAACACCTGGGCTTGGCCAAGCCAGGCACTTACCCTGAGGTGCCTCCTGAGAAAGTAAGAGGGCATGGGAAGGATGGAGGAGCTTGTGTGGTGGGAAGTGGAATGATGTGAAAGGGCCTGGCAGGACCCTGCTTTGAGAAGGGGATTAAGAGCCACAAGTTGGGGCTGGAGGATTAGCTCAGTGGTTCCGGTGCCTGCCTCGCAAGCACAAGGTCCTGAGTTCAATCCCGGTAAACACATACAATGCTGGGCGTGGAGACTCAGGCCCACAAACAATCAATACTGCATACCACAATGCCGGACGTGGTGGCTCACGCCTGTAATCCCAGCACTCGGGAGGCAGAGACAGAAAGATTGCTGAGTTCCAAGCTTGCCTGGGCTACATAGTGAGCTCAGAGCCAGCCTGAACTACAAAGCGAGACTGTCTCAAAAAAAAAAAAAGAGCCACAAGTTGGCTGCAGTATGTAGGATAGGGTTTCCAAAATCTCATCTGTACTGTTACTTCATCTTCTTCTTTAGATTGACTAATTTATGTATTTATTTATTTGTGTGTGTGTGTGTGTGTGGTACTGGGGTTCGGATTTGGACCCTTGTGCTTCCAAGATAGGCATGGTACTACTTGAGCTAAATCTCTGGCCCTTTCATTTTTTATTTTTATTTTTATTTATTTATTTATTTTTTTGCTTTTTGGAGACAGGGTCTTGCTTTGTAGTT
>PVIC010008463.1:0-48089 GCA_004025085.1 Thryonomys swinderianus
AAGCAAAGGGACTGATGGAGAGAATGAGGCATTCCTGTAATTTCCCAGCGTTGGGCGGAGACTGCCAGCCCCATGAGTGGGACGAGAAATTCCAGCTTCAAAACTTCCCTGTGATGGGATTAGAGAGTTAGCCACGCAGCGTCTTTGAAAGGATCCTGCGTCCAGAGCAAGCGCAGTGGCTCGTTTTTCTCCAATATGTTGCCACCCGCCACGACTGATTTCCTCGTTGTATCTCTAAAGGTTAAAAACAACTGCTCAGTCAAACATCTAATGAGCACTGCAGTGATAAACGGTTTTGCTTGCAGACCCGGGCGCCTCGCAAACCCCCTCATTAAGTTTGAAGTGGTTCAATTAGAGGGGCGCGGGGGGATGGGAGGACAGGCCAGAGCGCATGGGAGTTGCCATCTTAGTTGTAATTCTTTGGGACTTCGCTTCCGATTTCTTCTCTTTTCACTTCCAATCAGAGCCGCAGACTCCCCTCGGCTTGCTTAGTGCACCCTTCCCTGCCGTCCCTGGGGAATCTCACGCTTGTTTTCTTCTCTATTAAAGTGCAGTTTCTCCTCCCGTCTCATCGTGCACGGCTAAGCAGGGGCGGTGACGGAAGGCGCCCCTTTGTCTCCGCTCTGGTAAATGAGGAGATCGCGTTGCAGGGCAACAATGCGTCTCAGAGGCCAGACTTTGTTTGCACCAGAACTGGCTCTTCCAGAGCACAAAACACTTCACCATATGTTCAACTCCCATGTTCTCCTAGCTGGTTAATTTAACCCATTCGAGGCTCTGCTGGGCTTAGGGTGAGCATGGAATCATCGCTGGCTCCAAGTACATACTGGCATTGCAGATTGCCCAGTCGGGCAGAGACCGCCCAGGCCGTCACCCAGGGCTGGGCCCTCGGCAGTCAGTGCAGAGCTGGAAACACAGCCCAGCCAGGGCCAGAGGGGCGCCTAACGGAGACCAGGCCTCAAGATGCAAACAGAAGGACGTGACTCCTACTGCCCCAGAGGACAAGATAGGCCCGGTGACGCCTAGGTAACCGTCACCCCAGTACCCAAGACCTCCAAGTCCATCATTTCCTTAAAAACAAAAAAACAAAAAACAAAAAGAAAAAAGTCTTTGTTCTTTCTGTGCACACACGTTAGGTGATTTGTTCCCTTTTTGCATCACGATTACCTAACCGATTATTTGTAAGCTCATTGATTGATCATAGCTTGAACTCGTGTTGTATTCACATGATTTTTACTCTATAAAATTATAAACCTTGGCTGCCAATTCAGGAACCCTCCTGCCTTTTGGGAACTATCTTCCAAAAAAACATTTTCTATCCTTAATCTTCATTTTTCTTACAATTCATTCTTCAACTTTAGAAAACATGAACTTGGTGTGCCAAATATCTACAGGCTGGGAATTATAATATTTCCCTCATATCGTGCACAGGGCCTATTTCATCTCCTGTATCATTCCCGGATCACACAGATTGAGTCCTGATGACCCCTGGGCATCACACTGAACTGTCACAGACACTTTGGTGCAGTGATTACAAATGAGAGGTGTTTGGAACTTAAAGATGAAAAGCAATACTCAAGTCTGACACCTACAGTTTTATTTATTTCACATTCAGCTCATAAATTTCAAGTCAAAATATGCCTTTAAAAATGATCCATTTGTTGAATTCCTTGATAGTGTCCAATCCATTTCAAAATGCTAATTTACGCAGTGAATGTAAAGCCCTTGGGTAACATAGTTAGGAAATAAAGATGGGATGGTGGCCAGAACATTGTTTTTAAAAAGGACTGTTCCCCAAATGCATGCCACATGATTTTTATAGATAGACTGTGCATTTGACTCTAAATTTCCTAGCAGCCATGGTGAGAACTTAAGCCAAGTGAGTTTTAAAAGTTATTACAGGCATAAGGTACAAGCTTTCTAATTTCATGGTACTAGATTACAACCAATAACAGGACCTAAGACAAATTTCTTTAGAAGTGAAACATTAAGGAGGTTCTATAATAGGATTTCCTATGTGATTAAACTGATTAACATCCTCAATCACAGTTCTATAATCAATATTACTGACTGTTTAATATATCTCAATAAAGTTAATCTCTTTAATACTCAGAATTTATTTAAAAATTAGGTAAAAGACTTCAAAACAACATAACGTGTGCATTTGTGTCTTTGATAATTTGTTCACTCGTGAACAAAATGTCCTTTCTGCAAAAGAAAAACTTAAACAGGAAGTGAGTAAGAATTCTCTAGAAAGACACTCACAGATACGCTGCTGCTTATCACTAGGTCACAAAGGATTTCAGGTTATTCTCTCCAGCATGAACTCAGAGTAGAAATGTGTTCTAACGATCAGCTAAATAGAGAGTAGAGCTAATATTTTCAAAGGCCATCGCTGAAGAGATGTGTTGTTCATTTTGCTCTTTCTTGTTTCCGGGCCTGAAGCCACAGCGGGCAGAAGGGAGGAGGGAGGAGCCCGCTCAGTGCCCCTTGCCAGACGCAGCGGGCAGAGGGCTTCAGCAGCAGCTGCCGGGTCAGAGTAGCCCCGGGGCCGGCACCGGGCCTTCCTCCCCCGGCTGCCCGCTCCTGGGCCAGGGAGGGCCGAGACCAGGCAAGCACCGCCGCCCCTTGACATCCGCGGCCCAGCGCAAACCTGGAGCGTCCTGGGTGAGCACAGAGAATCAAGAAACACCCTCACTCCGAAGTCCTTTCAGAACGGTTCTCTCCAAGAAAACAAACACTGGGCTTGACTGTGCAGTTTGTAGGGAAGTTGAGGCTCTTTCGTGGGCCCGACGTTCTCCCGGGTGGGCAGTTCTCTTTATCCCACTCCAAATTTATGCGCCATTTTCCAGTCCCGAGCAAGACCCCAAACACTTCAGCTTCTTGAAGTGTCATGCTGGCTCCTACCTCCAGCTGTTCCGTTGTCCCCGTCTCGTCTTTCTGGCGGACTGTGGCGGAGACGTCCGTCCGCAGCTGGCTCTGACAGCCGGGCTCTTCCGCTCTCCCGGAACCCTCTCCTCAAGCGCCCCTCTTTCTAGCTCAGCGCGGCCCCGGCTGTCTGTTTCTCCGTAGTGTTGGTCACTCTCCTTCTAAGCCCTGCTTGCATGTTGATGAGGCCTGCGCTGCAAAGTCGCTTTTAAGAGGGTTAATGATTTCTTAGCACTTTTATATCCTCCAAAATGCTAAAATACACTTGTCTAGAAAGGTTTTCAGAGTCTGGGAAGCTAGATCTTTATAATCTTTCTATTGCTTTTATGGAAGCAGAGGCTGTTGGAGGCACGTATGGCATCAAATGCTTTCAGACTCTTGCACTAAAAAATATTTATGGTATTTCTGAGCCTGCTTCTGTGCAGAAAATTGGTTTATCCAAACATCTCAGTGTACAAAAAGAAATATTTACATGGAATCTGATTTAATTAAGGTCATTTCCCATGCTTAACTGCAAAACACTACAATTACCGGCTTGGAAGTGTTACAGAAATATATAAGACCATAATACTTTGTAGAATGGATTATTTCCCCCCCTTTAAAATACATAGTCATCAGGCCAACTACTTGGAATATTTTGCAAGTGGACCATGAATCGATCACTTCTATTCTTCCAGACTTGGAGAGTAAGCATCTGAGACTGTGGCTAAGTGACACAGTAAAAGAAAGAAGAGCTTTTAGCACAGTCTGATACCTCCAGTGTTTCACACTTCTTGGGGCCCTCAGTTAGGAAATAGGACCAGATGAGTATTCAGTGAGATGAGAGCTGGGAAGAGGAATGATATGCTTATTAGTACAAACGGAGAGGAACTGTTCAGGTCTGTTAATTCTGAATGCATAGGGTATGCTAGAGGTCCAGGTATCTGCCAAGTCCAGACAGAGACAGCACCCCAGAGAGAAATGAAAGACGATCCTGGCCAATGGGAACACAACAGCCTCTAACTCTTTCTAGCACTTTCCAGAATTACTGTGTTGCTTTAGAATCCTTCTTTCAAAGTTAACTTTTAGAGCGACTCAACAGGGTATAAGTAATAGGCCATTATTTTGGACTCAACACTCAACTCTGCCTCTAATTATATCTACTATCTCTGAACTTTAACGAGACACTGATCACTTTATTTGCATGTGTAAAATTTTATTTTATTCTTTGAACAACTTCATGGAAATATAGATACTTTTGTTAATGCCATTTCTATTAGAGTATACTATATTGATTCTTAGAAGGTTTAGCAACTTCCAAAGTCAAATGAGTACTCTGGATTTGCATTCAGACAATTTAAGGTTAATCACCATACTAGAGTATGTCTACAACTTGCAGAAAACTACTAATATTGTTGAGCTTCCTTGTTAGTGAAAGAGAGGTTTTGATTTCTCTATCCTCTTGCTGTGAGGCTTAACTCAGCAAATGCACCAATGATATCTCCTTACAGCGTCAACATCTGTAGAGCTGGTTAAAAAATAAATGTGAAGGGCCAGGCGTGGTGGCTCACGCTTGTAATCCCAGCACTCAAGAGGCAGAGACAGGAGGATTGCTGAGTTCAAGGCTTGCCTGGGCTACATAGTGAGCTCAGGGCCAGCCTGAACTACAAAGCGAGACCCTGTCTCAAAAAATAATAATAATAATAATTAATTAAAAAATAAAAAAATAAATGTGAAGGGCCAGAGATTTAGCTCAGTGGTTCTGGCTCCTGCCTTGCAAGCGCAAGGTCCTGAGTTCGATCCCCAGTAACCACATACAATGCTGGGCGTGGTGACTCACGCCCACCAGCAATCAATACCATATACCACAGTATCAGGCATGGTGGCTCACGCCTGTCATCCCAGCACTCGGGAGGCAGAGTCAGAGGGTTGCTGAGTTTGAGGCTTGCCTGGACTACATAGTGAGCTCCAGGCCAGCCTGAACTACAAAGCGAGACCCTGTCTCAAAATAAATAAACAAACAAACAAATAAATAAATAAAGTGAACCTCACCATTGAGTGTGTTTGTATATGTATGTGTGTAAGCAGGGTTAGTATCTCAGTTTGAAGAGGATGAGTTGTGTTTTTTTTTCTAACGTGCTGGCATGATGGCACCATGGGATGGAACAGCCAAGACATTAATGACCACCCAAGTTTCATAGCTAACCAGAATGTGCAAAGCAGTCAGGCTCTGAGTTGCAGGGGTCAGTGGACAGTACAGTGAGGTAGTTCGTACCCGTTGTTTGCATCTTTAAAGGAATCTATGAAAAAGCAGAAAACCTCCCAACCTATTGTTTGAAAGTATTCTCTAGAATTATGACAATGGAGCTAGTAAGGAACAAAGTAATCTGTTGCTTCATCAGTACCTAAGACCAATGCATTTTTGTCACTCCCCACACTCTTTGTAAAGACAGCAAAGGTTATAAAAGTGCAATTCTATGACTTAAATCCAAGTGTGTCCAGGAGACTTGCTGAATGATGGGAGGTACATGCGTGTATGCACCTCACACATACACACGTGTGCGCACATGTGCATATGACTAGAAATAGAACAAGTAGGTTCAGATTACATATTGTTGTTCAGATATAATAAGAATCTAACTCGTGCGCGCACATGTGCATATGACTAGAAATAGAACATGTAGGTTCAGATTACATATTGTTGTTCAGTTACAGTAAGAATCTAACTGCTTTTAGCATTGTATAGTTGAAAACATATAAATTATAGATTTAGGGCCAACTCTGACCAGATACAATCCTAGTGCTATCTAGCCTCAGTTTTTCTCCTTATAAAATAGGAATAGCAATGTTTAACTCATAGAGTGCACTTGTCGAGTAGACTCAGATCAGAAGATGTTCATTGCTTTTCTCCTTTAATAGATTTCCAACCAGTTCTTCAGCAGTTTTATATACAGATCTATTAGCAACCACCAACCACTTTTCCTCTATAATAGTCTCCATTTTGGCTTCTCTTTTGCTTTGCTTTGTGAGGAGGTAGCATTTGTCTTCTATTCCAGAGGGAGAGAAATCTTTCCTTGTCTACTCACTTTCTCCTCACGCTAACATTTGATAATCTTGTTGACCACTGAGCAGAAGTGGGCTGTAGTGGTGACGGAAGGAAATGACGCTCTCTGGCGCCCCCGCGGGGCCTTCCGGCACAGTCGGGGGGCTTCTTACTCTGTCCGATTTCCTAAACCTTAAACCTGACGGCTCCGTGCTCACCTGCTAACTCCATTTCCTTGGCTGCTTTGATAACCGATTTCTCTTTTCAGCATTTCCTTCTTGCATTATATTATGATTATTCTTTTGGTTCTAAATGTATGATGATCATTCTGGCTTGTCTGTCAATACTATTATTCTGCCTAAATATTATCTTTCTATTTGGACTTGTATTCATGGATAAGGGGGCCATCGGTCAGGGGCATTACAGCACTGCATCTAGGGACCGGGTCGTGCATGTAGTTGGAGCTGTCAGAAAGGTCGTGCTTTGGAGGTTACGCAGGGTCTCGGGTACACCCTTGCAATAAGTGCCAGGAAAGAATGAGAACAGAAACTCAGGACAGAATCTGTGGGGACTTCCATGGGGATAAAGGTTCAGTGCAGAGAGAAGGAGGAAAAAGCTCGACAGTTCCTTTGTGAAGGAAGACCAGCTGTGTATAAAATTCTTGTGATCTTCCACTGATTAGGACTCTTCAAATGGCTGGCAGTGAGACAGCATATGTAGGAATGTCTACAGGATTTTGAAAAACTCATATTCCATTTCTGAGAAACAGTCTGCCATGCAGATGTACGCTTCCCATGGAAGCAGCTCATTTTTATGTTCTTCTGAGAGGTGGCGATTACCTTGTCTTCCAGGGGAAGGAGTCCCCACTCCACAGCAGTGACGCTGTCCCCAAGCACTTGGGCTTGGGGTTTGAAGAGTAAGAATAGCACTTGAGCCTGAGGAGGGAGAGCTCAGAGGCAGGCAGCTGCCCAGCACGCACGACGCCCTGGATCTGATCCCCAACAGTATAAAGCACTAACGCGAAGCAGCGCCGGTGATCTGTCCTGGATCTGTCCTGGATTTGACTCTCGCTGTGTAGGACAAAGAAGCCAGCCTAGGAAAAGAGAAATCTGAACAGATCACAAAAACGGGTCACTGAGACACGGTGCATGGAGGGCTGTGATGACACCTGCGTCTCGTGAGATGGCCCCGCATGTTTATAATAACATTTTATAGGTTATTCAAGTTAAAATTTGGGCTTCAAAGGCCGGAGATTTAGCTCAGTGGTTCTGCCACCTGCCTAGCAAGTGCAAGGTCCCTGGTTTGATCCCAGTTAGCACATACTGGACTCACGCCCACCAGCAGTCAGTATCACATAACGCAGTGCTGGGCGTGGTGGCTCACACCTGTACTCCCAGCACTTGGGAGGCAGAGACAGGAGGACTGCTGAGATCCAGGTTTGCCTGGGCTACATAGTGCACTCGGGGCCAGCCTGAACTACAAAGCAAGACCCTATCTCAAAAAAAAAAAAAAAACAAAAAAAAAACAAAAAAAGAATCACCTATCTAGATCTCAATATGCCAGGCAATATGTCATTTGTGAGGTTTTCTGGAAGTCACCTTCTTATCTGGAATTTCTTCCTTCCTTAGTTTGTCCTGCCTCTCATAATCAAGCCCAATTCTCTCCTCTGAGAGGTCTGGTTTCATCACACCCGGATGCCATCATTCCAGAAGGGCTTTGATTCAACAGATTTAAAATAGAAAATGGCTTTTTCTCATTTGGTTTTCTTCACTTTGAGTTTGGCTAATCCTTCCACTTCCTTAGGTAATTTCTGCATGTTTGACTTAGAGTCAAAATTAGTTATGGGTTAAAGTCACAGAATTGCTCATCATGAAAATACTGCATGAAAGTTTTGACTGTGGAAACATCCACTGCCCGGGCATGGAGGAGGAGGACATTTGATTAGAAATATTTCCACTGGCCACAGTGAATGTATGTCAGCTGACAGGCTGATGGTTTTGAAGGGTGAGAGCAGAAAGAGCGAAGGAATTACACCCTGGGCTCAGTGTTCAAGTAAAACACTGGATTGTGGGATATTTTGCTCATACTGCTATTCGGTATCATATTTTGCCTTGACACAGATTTTAACATACCAGCATAAGAAAGAGAAAACACACACAGACACACGGACACACACATGCAACTCTTGCCGTGTTTATGTGGCAACGTTGCGCGTGAACGTGGACAGAGGGACAGGCGGCTGGGCAGACGGCCAGCACAGCCCCCCCCCCCGGGTCAGGCGGTGGCGTCATTAACACAGTCCAGTCTCCAATAACTGCGAGCTCCCCACGGACGGGGACTGCACAGGAATAATTACTCGGGCATCACATGTCCTTCATCGCTTCCAAATTAGATTTTACTAGTCTGCCGCTTTATTTTCAGAGTAATCTCATTAGCACAACGCTCTTTCTCCCCCCTCCACCCCCACCAACACCTCGGAAGATTTATGGCATCAAACCAATAATAAGATTTAGTGATTGCCAAGGGACAAATTATTTTAAATTCGGACTGAGGTAAGTGGGGCTGTGGAAATTCATTTTCCTTCTCTCCCACTCTCCATTCCTCAAGAAAAATCTTAGGGTGAAAGACAAAGTGTATGGACATACCCCGATTGTCCTCTCTGCCAGTGCAAATAAAGTGCTGTCTGAGAATGCTGCTGGGTTTCTGTGCATTCACTGCAGACCACACAGTTTCCCTTGTAAAAAGTGCATCTCAGCGAGAGAGATCATCTGTTCTCAAAGGACACTGGCGCAGAAGCCCTGTGTTCTTTCCATTAACAATAAAAGCAGAGGAAGATGAGGTTTTGTGGTAGCTGATATTTTCTGTTTTCCCTTTTTCCCATTCGTGCATAATCCAAGTATATAGGGTTAGACAATCCTGAATGAAGGATCCTTCTGGAACACTAGGGTCTCGAGAGGGACAGATTCAGGACCATGCCAGTCACAGGGGTATAGACACGCATCAGCCCAGGGCTGTCTGCTTGTTTAATTGATGAGAGACTTAGAATGCTGTGGTAAACAATGCAAATTATGATGGAAAAGCACCATTTTGCCTTTAAAGTCATTTTATTCGATGCACTCAGTATTTTCCTGATGACATGCACACTTAGAGAAAACTTACATGTTTTTTACCACTTACTTAATTTCTGTATTAGAGATTTGTTGAACTGTGACTAAAGATTGAATTAATTAATTGGGATAGATATAAAGTTATAAGAAGAAGCTTCATTCTCTTTACAGGGTGGTTTTTTTTTTCAGTGTTAGAAGCATCTAAATCATCAGGAAAATACTGTCTTTTATGTACACTAAGCAATAGGATAAGCACTGAAATTATAAAAATATTCAAGATTAGTATATTTCCTCACCCCTGGGTGCATGAAAAGCACTGATAAGAATGTATATATTGAGAGACATGGAATTATTTTTTCATGAGGAGTGAAGCATGGTGTGTGACAGAAAACTGTTCACTGTCTGTAGAGAAACTGACCTTTGAAGAGGGCTTGGGATTTAGTGATTTCTTAATTCTTTTTTTTTCTAAATCCAACTTGTCATTTAGGTTATGTTATGTCTGTGTAATCCTAGAAATCTGTCAACTAATTACCTCATATTTGCTATACTTAGGGCATTAGCTAGTGTCTTCTCTATTTAGAGAAATAATATAAATCTTTGGAAGACTTTCCTGAGTCTGCTAAGAAGGTACTTTCTGGTCTGAGAAGAGTTCCTAGTCCCTCCAGGCTTCCTCTCTGTGTCCATATGTAGCGAATTGAACTAAAGTGTCCCTGCAGACCTTTAGAGTCCCTTATTTTTACTGTCTCTTCTTATTATTTCCCTTGCATTTTAAAGGACACATTTAAAAATTACAGCTTCCAAGACAAGAAGAAGGAGGAGGAGGAGGAAAGGAAGGAGGAGAAGGAGGAGAGGAAAAAGAAGAGAAGGAGGAAAAAGAACTGGAACAGAAATAGGAGGAAGAAGGAGAAGAAGGGAAGAGGAGGAGAATGAATGATAATTAGTACCTATTATTTAGCATTATACTTGACAAAAATTTTTTAAAAACTATACATAGAGATTAATTTCAAGTTTACTAACGTGCACACAGGAATGTGTATACATACATACATATGTATATATATATATATATATATATATATATATATATATACAAAATGTCATATACTTAGACATAGAAGAGGTGACAATACTGAATTCAAGGCAGACAAGAGCCCCTGGATTCTGTGGACAGGTGTCTTAAACACCTGACCCGTAACTGAAGTATTCATATTTGGGGAGGCAATTGTCAGATAAAGCAGCAATTAACATTTAAACAGATGACATAAAAAACTGAGAAAGTCTTTAGCTGAAGTCCCCCACCCCCTCCTTCTGAAAGTTGATTCTTTCACACCTAAAGGACAGTTACTCTTTGTACTTCGAGGATAACACTGTCGTCCACCCGGAAGGGTCCCATAGTGACAGCATGGGACACATCAGAGGCCTGACGAGTACCTGCCGGGAAAACTATTCCAATGCATTTGATGATTGCATAGAGCCTTGATACTCTCCAGCCCAACAGAAGATTTGACTGTTTTCTGGACTGTCTAGTTCCCATGGTAACATAGCTCCGCTCTTTCCTACAGTGAAATATGTTACATAAAAAGGGGTCGTTTTGGCCAAACTTGTGGGAGTTTGTGGCAACTGCTGCCACACCTAAGCAGCAGTGGCAGACACAACTAGGAAATGGGTGCAAATCAGGTGTCCCGGGCAAGGTGCGAGGCATGTCATGCTGTGGCAGCCCAGCCTGGGCATCGGGCTGAGGTGCTAGACTTGAACAGGAGGCAAAAGAACCCAAGCTCGGGAGCGGGAGCTGCAAACATATGCGACAACTCAGTGTTGTCAGGCTGAGGAGACCCTTGAGTGGCTGCAGATCTGCTGAAGAATATCCTGCCTTTTCTTAAATTTAAAAACTAACTCTCTACTTTCTAATGTTTTAGCAATTGTAGGGGAGCCAAAAAGAGTTCTTGCATAACTCTTGAATAAGTTTTTACAGCTTTTTAAACAAATGATCACAAATTTGGTGCTTAACACAATAGAATTTCATCACCGTCTGACTTGAGAGGTCCACAGTGGAGCCCACTGGTGTCCTCTGGATGCTGACACAGCCTCCTTCTTTCTGGAGGGTCCACAGGGAATCTGTGACTTTCCCTTTGCTCTTTCGCACTCTGTGGTGTGCGGCCTCCTTCATCCTCAAAGCTTTCTTTCCGCTACTGCATCTCCTGGTCACTGATGTCTTGCTCTTCCTCAGCCAAGGATGCCTTTGACCAGCCTCTGAACAGGCTTAGATGTACCTGGGAGCCCATTGTTCTGCCAGTCATAGCCCATGTTGAGGTCCGTCCACCGTTGTGGCATACTCACCTAAATTAAGCACCAAACATTGGTACATTACCATTGACTCAAAATTGGACTATGGACCTTACTAATTTTTTTTCTAATGCCCTTTTCCTGTCTTAAGGTCCAACACAAGATTCCACATTGCATTTTGTGGTCCCATCTCTCAGTCTTCCCTGAGCTGAGACAAGTCTTAATTTTTCCTTGATGTTTGTCACTGTTACAACCAGAGGAGTAAGAAATGACACCGCGTTTTGACAGTAGACTCTGGCTCAGAGTGTGTGGCATTGCTTCTTTCACCTCGGAGACAGAACCCGAGATACAATATTTGCTGCACTTGTCCAAACCTCATAGTTCAGCTCTGAACAAGGCCAGAGTGACTGGAAACATGATAGCTGAGGTTCAGAGTGGTGACTTAGTGGTCAAAGACCAGTCCTCACGGCTTGCCTTCCCTTCATTATGGAGATAACAGAATGCTAAGGATGCGACATGGTATAAAGCAGGGAGAACAGGAATTAGAATAAGGTACAGAAGACTAGCTTGGTGTTGTTGCTATTTTTGCTATTGCTCTACACAATAAATGGAAGACAAACTAGGAAATGTAAAGGAGACAATGTATTTAAAACTACATGTAGATAGCCCAGAGACAACTCTAGAAACATGCTGGCATATTGTTTCTGGACAAAAAAGTAAAACGTCGTGATTATATAACACTTAAGCTTTACTGTCAACTTGATTTTTTCACTGTCACCATAAATGTTCCAGTTTTTAGATGTACTTAGATGTGCAGGACTTATTTGGAAGTGTTCTGACAAATAGGTATTTGGAGTCCATCCAAGTTCACTCTCATTGAGATATAGTTAATTAAAGATTTAGTGCACAAACTTAACTAAATCTTCAAAATACATTTTTAGGGGAAAGCTTTCTGATATGCTGGTTATGTGAGACAGACAAACACTCTCCTCCCAGGGCTTCATTGGTGGCTCCTGACAGAGTCCCCAGGGCCCCTTGGGTTCTGCTCTGGAACATCTGTACCCTGCTCTGAGGCCTCACTCCTGAACTGGTCATCATTTTGGACACAGTTGGTTATCAAGGTAGTGAGGAAAGAGTAGTAAAGGAAAGGGTGGATCTTCAGGGTTCCTTCTTTTCATGTTATTAAAATTGATTGGCCCACTGAAGTCAGCATCAAGTCTGACTTCAAGGAGGCAAAACAAGCCAACCATCCCATAAGCAGGGAAACATTGTCAAATGTTCTTTAGAATGGTTTTACCAGCATATTTTTCTACCAAACATATGAAAGTGGTAATTTCCAAACAACTTAATCAATACTATTTGCTGTACTATCCTTTTTTATTGTTAAGTTTATTGGTAAAATTTGGATATATGTAATGATCACATTCATTTTATGGAATTTGTACCTGTACATGATACATCATGATTCTTAGTTTTTCCCATTCCTTCCCCCTTCTACCTCTCTTCTTATTTACAAAAGTTTTGTTTCCACTTTATTCTTTCATTTCTTTCTTTCCCTTCCTTTCTTTGTCTTCCTTCTCCAACCCCCCTTGTGCTCCTTCTCATTTGAAAATTTTTTATTTCAAAATATCTATCATCCACTTTGGCCTTTATTTACATCTTCAGTTTCTCACATCAGAAAAACTATGATATTTACACATGTGTGGGGTTTTTTTCACTTAAATGTATTGTCTCTGAGTGCCTCCATTTAGCTGTAATGTCTCACGTTTACCCTCCTTTATGGCTAAATAGTACTCCATTACATTTTTAAAAATTTGTACAGTGATTGATGGGCATTTGGGCCGATTCCAAGATTTAGCCATTACAAATTATCTGCTATGAACATGAGTGTGCATATACCACTGTGATATGAGGCTTTTCACCTTTTCAAGAAGATACTAAGAAAGGGGATGTGTGTGTCAAAAGTAACTTTAATGCTAGTTTTTTTGAGGAATCTCTACACTTATTTCCATAGTGACTATACCAGTCTTTATTCTCACCAACAGTAGAAAATGTTTCCTTTTTCTCTTTCAGCTCTGCCAGCATTTGTTATTGGTTGATTCCTTTTTTTTATTTCTTGATAATAGACATTCTGGAATGACACAGAATGCCATGTTCTGAAAAGGAGATTGAAAAGAGTAGTAGAAAATGAAAAGATGTCCCTTTGACATGGGTAGGAATAACCACCACAGTGAGAATGACCATGCTCCCAAATTGATATACAGAGTTAATAATTTTGAATAGTGGATGGGATTTTTGGAAGTTTGTCATTTAGTTCTTATAGTTGAAATCCGATGGTGGTTTTGCATACTTAAAAAATACAATGTTTAAAATCATAATTCTTACATGGAATTTAACCATGACCAATGACATGAAAAACCTGCAGTCCCAACCAAAAGCCAATCTTACCCTGCATGGGACTAGAGAAAATATCCCTAAAATCCATTTGAACCAGAAGAGAACTAGCAAAGCAAAAGCAATTCTTGCCACTAAAGTCAAGGCAGGGAGTATTATGATCTCTGACTTGAAGTTATACTACAAAACAACTGTCATAAAACAGCATGGTACTGGCATCGAAAAGCAAGCAAACAAACAAGCAAAAACAAAACAAGGCATAAAACATAGACCTCAGGATCAATGAAACAGAATAGAAGATGAAGAAAAAACTTCAAGCGCACACTTAGTTCCCTTATTTTTGACAAAGGGTTCAAATACCGTTACTAAAAGAAAGGGCCCCTTTAATAAATGGTGCTAGAAAAACTGACTTTGCCAAAGTCTAAAACTAAACCCACCTCCCCCAAACACTAAACTAAAATCAACATGGATCAAAAGAGTAACATGAAGACAGAATAAGTGGAACTCAAAGACATAGATGTAGGCAAAAACTTTACGAACAAAACCCCAAGCACACAAGAAATATTATAAAACATCAACAACTGGCATGTCATCATATTAAAAAGCTTTTTCACAGCAAAAGGGACCAACACAGCAAAGAGACAAGCCACACAGTAGAAAACAATCTTTTGTCAGCTGTTCCTCAGACAAATGACTGGTATCTAGAATATATAAAGAATTGAAAACAGTTAGGTCCCCTCCAGAAGTAAAGGCCCAATCCAAAAATGGACAACTGATATGAACACACACTTCCCCGATGAAGATGTACAAATGACAAATGAGTATATGAAAAAATATTCAATCTCACTAGTCATTCAAGAAATGTAGTATTGCTATACTTTCCTGTTTGACAGGAGTAAATAATATTCAGTTTTTTAAATTGCATTTAGTTGGTCATTGACAATGAGTAGTTGGATTTGTTTAGTTTTACATTTGATGCATGTAAGTTCTAGGGAGGGTTAACTTCTTTAGCTTCATTTTCTTATTTATATAATGGTAAGAGGAATAATTTCTGTCTTACCAAGTTATGGTAAAGATTAAATTTGTCTATTTATAGGATTACACTGTAAAGTAAAAAAGCTAAGAATCTATTGGATAATCATCAATATAATATAAAATATCTAAACAAGTATAAATGCAGTAAGAGCTACAACAATTTTATGGGCTGAAGTGTGGAAGAATATTCAGGTGTCACCATCAAGAAGTTCCTGGTCACACATGGGTAAGTCAATTTCTCTAAGTGTTTAAAGCTTACAATACTCATTCTGCATGACTGGGTTAAGAATTTGATGAGGCAAATAACGTAGGCCATCTAATAGACATTGAAATATAGTTATTAGTGAAAATAGAGTAGTCACTAAATACTACTGAGTGAACTGTATCATCCCTGTCATTTGAAACCCATCATTAAACTTATTAAATCAACATTTCAAGTTAAAGGCTTTTTAAATGTATCTTTGTTTTCTGGACCTCTGTTTAATTTTGAAACTATTAGGTGTGCCTTTATAGCATGGCTTTAAGTTACATTTCCAGGTATTGGATCCAATCTATCTTGAAAGAATAGAAAACAATATATATTAACCAGAAAATTCTGATCCATAAAATGTGTTCCTTAATGGAAAGAGAATTATTGGATTCTTCACGCACAATTTTGCCAGCTTTCCAGTGTCATGTACAAGGCCACATGATTCATTACAACTTCAGTGATTTTTCCTCCTTGTACTGTTCTGATGCGTTGATTCCAAACAGCTATCAAGGACAGAAAAGCAAATGGAAGCTGCCGGTATTTTATAATCATTCGCTCATTTCTCACGTAGGGAACCTAGATATGTCAAGCACTTATTTTATGCCAGGCTCTATAAGAAACTTTTATCGGCATTATCACATGGAATAACCCTAATGAATCACTGACATACGTACTGTGATTATTGGAACTTTAGCAAAATGTGAAACTAGTTTAATGAATTAAAGTAAGTTGCTGAAAAATCACAGCTAGGGAGTTTTAGACATGGGGTCAACTGGGATCCTATGCTTTCAAAACATCTACCCTTAGACTACATGTAGTGAGACATGTCTATAATCCGAGCCCTCTGGAAGGCTGAAGCAGAAGAATCAAAAGTTCAAACTCAGCCTGGGCAACTAAGTGACTTACAAAAACTCTGTCTCAAAATAAAAAGAAAAACCACTGGGGATGTAGCTCTGAAAGCACTGAGTTCAATCCTGAGATATACACACACACACACACACACACACACACACACACACACACACACACACACACGAGTACTTTCTATCACCATGCTATATTATTCCAAGACAAATGCATTTTGGGAAAAAACAGAGTAATTCTAAAGACTACAAATGTAAGATGAGAGTTGGATACTGCTTAGTTTTTGACTCTATATTCCACGGAGAATATGGGTTATAGAACTGTAGATAAATGTTTAATTCCTATGTTTCTCAAGATACGACCAAAGTAACACTTTCTATGTACTAAATATCTGAGTAAACATTTTAGAAATATAACCTGTTTTTTTTATTAGGAACTGTTGTTATACTATTTCATATATTCATATGAAAAAATCCCTTTAAGGCTTTATAATGGAACTAACTAATAAAATTTAAATTAAAAAATGAAATATGAAAGCAAGAAAAACATCCAGATCAAGATCAAAGAACCTCTCTATAAGCCTTAATTTACAGATGAACCCTGACACTCTGAGAGTAATGATCTCTGTCACTTTCCAGCAGCATAAAACCTAGGAATGAATTTTGTTTTCTTCACCTTGCTCCTTTTGAACTTGTACATTAATGACAAGATATTTCTGGATTAAACAAATGCATGCCTCTTCATCACAGAGAACAGAAACATGAAGATTTTTCTCTGTGACAATACATGATTACGTAGCTGCATACCAAGGATCACCTTAAATCTTGGAACAATGCCCCAAGATTCTAAAACAAAAAAGCCATGTTTTATGCCGGAAGTTTCCCAATATTTAATTGGCTTACCTGTCTCAATTTGATGCACCAGGTCAAACCTTGCAGCTATCTAGAAAGTACACTTTGTAACTAATTATCTCTGAGGCATCACCAGAAAGTTGCTCTATTGTGACTTTTCATGGCTATGGTGAGTGATAATGTAACAAATGCTTCAAAAATTATTCACTCATACTGTAGAACAGTGAACCTTGGCTGACTGTTTGTTTATGTATTTTTACCAAGAAGGGCTAAATCTAGTTCAAAGGAGAATAAATGTAGACCTAACTTCTAGAGTTTGAGGAACTTCAGGTCAGAACAATGGGGGATAAATGTGCCAGGTGGAGTCCTCAGTTTTCTTGATAGTGTGCCAACTTTATCTTGTTTTAGGTGATTAGAAAAAAACATAGTTATTCCTAATCAGAACCCTAAACTATACTGCCTGGGTTTCAGAGCTGTATTGAGAGATATCACCTCAAATCACTGCTATCTGTTTTCAATACAACTGCCATTCAAATAATTAATAACCATAGGATATTATCTAACAGATAGTGTATTTATTTGTCT
Source organism: Thryonomys swinderianus (assembly GCA_004025085.1). NCBI lineage: Eukaryota > Metazoa > Chordata > Mammalia > Rodentia > Thryonomyidae > Thryonomys > Thryonomys swinderianus. The sequence goes on from PVIC010008463.1 coordinate 17,320, forward strand.
CTAAAATACATTCTTGACTCAAAATAGATTATGGAGGATCTTTGAAGCACAGGTTGATTTGTTCTCTCCTTTTTGCCACATTCTTGCCTAGAAATAGGAAGACTGAACCATTCTGACTAGAAAACTACAGTGATCAGAAGCACATTTGCATTGATCAGAAAGTACCAAGTTTTAGGTATGGAGGTGAGTAAGTACTAGGGTTCCATCGCGCAGCACGAAGACTCTAGTGAATTATCCTGCTTTGTGAACATCAGTTTGTGAGAGCAGACGGTGAATGTTCCTATTACCACGGAGGAGAGTAGCTATAGGGACAATGGAAATGCCAACGAGCTTGATTTTAGTCATTGTCTGATAAAAATATGTCTATCAAAACATAACATTCTGTATTTTAAATGTATATAACTTTGTCAGCTATACCTCAATAAAAGTGGGAAAATGAAGAAAGAAAAGGAAGGAGGGAAAGAAGAGAGGGAGGGAAGGGAGATGTTCTGAAAGGCTGCCCGTCCACCTAAATCATACTCCTCTGTGAGTCTGTTGTCTCATCAGCGAGATGAAGCGAAAAATACCAAAACCATGAATTTCAAGGAGACAGATAAAATTTTCAACAGCCGGCAGAGAGATGAGAAAAAGAAACGAGTTAAGAGATGACTTGAATGACAGGAACCTCACATAGACAGCAGAAGAAGAAAAGACTGACCTAGGAGACTGACTGGGCCAAATGGGGTGACTGTTCGATTTCAGGAAGGTGCAGGAAGGACGATCATAATGCTGTGGTCACTTCAGGGCAGGTGGTCCCCAGTAGAGAGAGATGGTACCAGAAGACCAAAAAAATGTACTGTGAAGAGGGAAAGATGCTGAAGTCATGAGCTTTTCTCTGGACGTGCTTAGTGTGAAGACACTTTCTAATGGAGGATGAATCTGACACAAAGGGATGATTGGGAACTGAGGAGAAGGGAGACAAACAGCCAGTTTTCCATCAGCTTCTTACTAGAAGGGGGTTTCCCTGTGTTTGCACAGCAGTCATGGTGCCTGAGGAGCTCTGTCGTGTGTTCTCACAGACAGAGGGGCTGTGTGAGGAGGTCAAGTGCACACTGGTTTGTTGGTATTCCTAGTGTGTTTAAGGGTTCAGAAAGCCCTAAACCTTCCTCTCCTCTCTGGCCCGTCATTCCTCTACCCTTCTGTTCTCTGTTCTCAGAACCTCAGAGTCATATGAACCATATTCCTCAGTGGGCCCTGAGAAGTTATTTCTTCCAATCCCTTTGATTTCTGTGTTGACAAATTGAGTCCTAGGGAAGATAAATAGTCGTCCATGGTACAGAGTGAGGTGGAGAGGGACTCAGCAGCAGCATTTCTCCTCGCTACCTACCCTTGTGTACACGTGATAGTGAGCTTTGTAAGTGATCCCACCTTGACCGATGTCTTCTGCTCCTCAGTCCATGTTACTGAGGCCAACAAAGCCCTGAACACACCAGCCTTGGTCAGAAGCCTTCACTGTTCTCAGTACCTGCGAAAGAAGAGACTGAAGCACTGAGGCCCAGGTGCAAAATAACCTCAGTTTCTTTCCTAAAATCCAATAAACAAGGAGTTTCTCATTCCAGAAATACACACTGAAGTTGATATGACCAGTCATTCAGCTTTATCTAGCACTTATTTATTTCTTATACACTTATTCTGTTCTCTGTTGTCCTGTTGGCTCATCACTAAGATGGGGACAATAATACCCCAAACCCAGAATTATCTGAAGGATTAAATTGTATGTTCAAAACTTCTAGAAGGGTTCTCAGTGCAGTGGACTATCAGGATACCTTCCAACTCCTCTTTTTTCAGTTCCCATTCTTTTCATGTGTCTTGTACTTTGAATTCGTTTTATTTTTATTTATTTATTTATTTATTTATTTATTTATTTAGTTAGTTAGTTAGTTAGTTAGTTAGTTAGTTAGTTAGTTAGTTAGTTTTTGGTACCGGGGATCAAACTCAGGCCCTTGTGCTTCCCAGGTAGGTGCAGTACCACTTGAGCTAAATCTCTGTCCCCTACTTTGAATTCTTTTTTTAAAAAATTGATGTGTGTAATTTCCTGGCTTTTGTGTAGATATTTCAGAGCTCATAAAGTTACTGAGTGCTTCAGTTTTCTTTTTGTCAGCCAGCCCTATTGCTCTGCCTGGTAAAACTAGGTACCAAACAAATACTTCGAGTACTGAGTTGCTGATCTCTCTGTCTTCTCAGCTTCTAACTCAGCTACTAAGTCTCCCTAAGGAAATATTTTCACCATGGGAAGAATCAATCCTTGACATCGTCCAGATGGCCATGTGCTCCTAGACAGGGCTCTGTCCTTTCTACCATGAAAGCTATTTCAACTCTCCTGGCTTTCTTCAAACCTCTCAGCTCTATTATAGGCTCGCTTTATCCAACATCTGGGAGCTATGGCCTACCCTTCTCTTTCCAGCAGTTTCCTGCGGCCTCATCCAGCTTCTTCATATCACTCGGATGACCCTCTCCTGCCCCATGTTACTCTGGCTTCTTCTTTCCTGATGGCTACTTACTTCTCATTCCATATAAAGCTAATTCCATTAACTGTATTTCTGATGCCTAAACTTTTCCATTTCCTCAGTCATTTCTTTGCTAGTTTAATTTCTTCCTCATCTTAACTAATTCTTTCTATCACAATTAACTGTACTTCCCATCCTTAAATAAACGTGTCATCTCTTCATGGCAAGACTTTCTGGGATTCTGTAACGTCCACGTTGCTTCTGAGACGCCTGTGCTTACTACACTTTTTCTTTCCCATATTCCCCCAAACCATTCTCTGAGCTCTATCACTTGCTGTAACTATGCAAATAAAACATTTTGCATGCTAATGCAAATGCTAATGAATTTATGATCGTCAAACTTAGGGGATCTTTCTGTCTCTGCCACCTCATGATTCCCATATCGCTCAGCATCACTTTTGTGGCCAACCTTGCTCAATCTAAATTTTATGCTGCGATGTCAGATTCTGTGATCCTGTTTTCTTCTCTCCCTCCTCTCTAGGTTTTTCCAAAGGATCCCACTATCAGCGACTCCATGAACCTTCTCCACCACTGTGATTCTGAAAGCCATAATTCTACATTCTGTTTTTCCTTGATTTAATCTCTACATCTGTGTCTTCAATAGCTGACAATTTTGACTCAGCCGAGGCACCTGAAACTCCCAGTATATCTAATCAGTGAAGTCTGCGTCTTCCTTTTCCTGCCTTCACAGCTCTTTCTCCGTGAAGCCAGAGACCTTTCCCGCCCCATTCTCTGGATGTGGATGACTCATCAAATTGTATCACCCGTCTTCTTTCTGCATCTCAAAACTGTGCAATTCTTTCTGCTCCAGATACTATTTCAAGGCTTTGTTCTTTTTATTCGTAGTATTGCCTATGTTTGTTTCCTAGGGCTGCCACAACAAAGGTCCTAATGGGGCCCCTTAAAAGTGAGAAATATTTGATCACAGCTCAGGTGGCTACAAGTTCAAGACCAAGGTATCTCAGGGTCTAGTTTCCCTTAGGTCTTCTCCTTGGTTTGCAGAGACCTCCTGGCTCTTGTGGCCTCCCATGGTTTTTCTTCTGTGTACATGGCCCCAGGGTCTATGTTTTTAAAAATTTTTATGAACATATTAAGCATTAAAACAATAGCACGTCCTTACAAATATATACCCACACTGACAGTTGCTCGGAACATATTTTGGCTCATCACTTTACCTTAAAATACTGGGTAAACAATAATAAAATATATTCATCAAGACCTATCAAAGGTCTATTTTTGTCTTTAAACTTTCATTTTGATAAGGACTCCAGTGAGGTTAGATTAAGGATCACACTGACAGGCTCATTTGGACCAATACCCTCTGTGACAATCCTCTTTCCAGATGCAGCCACTTTCTGAGGGATTGGGAATGAACGTTTCAATATACAGATTTGACAAAGAGACTGGGGCTGTGGGTACAATTCAGCCCATAACCCTCCATAGCTTTTCTCTTTGTCTCCCAGGGTTGCTATAAAATTAGCCACACAGTAGCAGTTTGAAAAGGATCAGCATTATTGTTTCACAAGTCACTAAGGCTAGAAGTACAAACTTAAGGGATTATCAGGGCCACACTCTCCCTCAGGGCTGTAAGGCACAATTCACCTAATTTAAACTCTTTCAGTGGATCCTCATCTTATTTCATTGTCTAGATTAGTTGTGCCATGTAAACCCTCTGTAACTTTTACTCTAATTGTATTTCTATATTTCTTTCACCTTTCTTCTTCCTCCTCTGTTTGCCTAAAACACTTGCCTAACAGCAATGATTAAAACTGAAATCTCTAACCTTGTAGCCAGGAAGTGAAAGAAAGAGGTGAACAACCCCACTGTACCTTTTAGTATTTCACCCTGATAACCAGAAGATTCCTCTCTCTAGACCTTGTCTCTTTTTTTAATTGAATTCTTTATTAGTACAATTTATATACATCTCAAAATCACATATAACATTGGGAAATTTGTACCAGTATATGCCACAAGTTAATTCTCATTTTTACCCATATCCCTACCCACTCCCCCCTCCTCCCCCCTTTATACTTGCTCTTTTATTTTCTTTCTGTATCATATTTATAGAGTGGAGTATTTCTATAGGAAGGAATAAATAGACCTTGTCTCTTTAGAAATGTCTCCTTCCTCTCAGCAACACCAAGAGCTGGGAGCAAACCTCCAACCAAGCAAACTTTGAGAAACATCACAGGTCTCAAATCCAGCACTCACTGAATGAACCTAACATGATGAAAGTGCACATTCCTGGCAGAGTTCAGCGATAGATAGACTGACTTCATAGCAACCAACTAAACGGAAACAGAAAACAAGATATGGAACAGACTGTGACTAAATTCCATGGCTTGCAAAATCATGTTATGCCAAAGGGACTTTGATAAATGTCCCACTGAGAATTCCAACTTAAAGTCCAACCTAGAAAGGAGTGATTATATTTTTAAATAGTATAAAAGCATTACCAAATAATTTCAGTCGAGAATCTAAGAACAAGATTTCTATGGGGGGCCGGAGGGTTAGCTCAGTGGTTCCGGCGCCTGCCTCACAAGCGCAAGGTCCTGAGTTCGATCCCTGGTAACCACATAGAATGCTGGGTGTGGAGACACGCCCACCAACAATCAACACCGCATACCACAATGCCGGACGTGGTGGCTCACGCCTGTCATCCCAGCACTTGGGAGGCAGGGACAGGAGGACTGCTGAGTTCGCGGCGGCTTGCCTGGGCACCATAGTGAGCTCAGGGCCAGCCTGAACTACAAAGCGAGATCCTGTCTCAAAAAGCAAAAAAAAAAAAAAAAAAAGATTTCTCTGGGGGAAACATTAAAACAAAATTTTACTTGTACATTTCAGAGATCTTTCTAGGCGTGGCTTTCCCTTCATCTTCCTGTCTTGATAATTCCTTGTGTGAGTTTCGTTATCAAGTATTAATATTTGAAAACTTAGTCACTTGGGGAGTAAGGAGAGGCAGGGAAATTAAGTGTAATGGCATTAGGCTCTCATTTTCCTTCTGCAGAACACATCCATCTTTAGGAAATATAATTATTCTGTTTTATCTTAGTGCTTCCCTTAACAAAAATTAATGACCTTATACCCCAAACCTTTCCCTCTGACTTAGATGAAAACAGCTCAAGGACTAGTAGCTCTTTGTTTTTGGTCAGTGGTGTGCAAAAGAGAAAGGATACCATTTTAGTAGCTGAAATCACAGTTCTAAGGGACTGTGTGTGTTCTTTGAAAGGACAGCTGTAGGCTTAATAAAATAGTCTTATGCATAATAATTCTTCAAACACAGAACCATCTGACTTACCATATAAACATTTGTCCTAGTGAGCAATGACAAGCTTCTCCTTTCTACATTTTAATACTTCTACTTTTAAATATTATTATAATATTGAAAGCTAATTAAATATTTTTATCCCACAGACTGTGAGCAATTCATTTCAAAGGTGAATTTTTTTAAAAAAGATTCTAACAATAAATTATTAAAAATGATTTCTTCCAAAAACATATTGAAGAAACACTTTATCAGACTGAAAAGGTTGGTTTCTATTTCTGCTTGAAGAGCTTGATCATAAATGAATACTAGATTTTATAAAATGATTCTCTTATTTGTGGAAATAAACAAATATTTTATTCTTTAAATAAAGTGATAGGTTTAGTTAATTATATTTTGTGCATTAGGCATTAAAGCCAGGGCCTTTGCACTGGGCTATATCCCTGGCTCTTTTTAATTGTTTTAAAAATAATTTTGAGGCAGTCTCACTGAGTCACTAAATTATCCCAACTGCCTAGAGTTTGCGATTCTTCTGTCTCAGGCTCCAAGAGTACTGGGTTTACAGACGTGCACTACCACGCCTGCCTAGACTATAGATTTCTAATCATATATAATAATATATATGTATATGTAGTGTGTGTGTGTGTGTGTGTATATTCCATCCCACCTCATTAACTGATTAAATTACATATATATATACACATATACATATGCATATATATACATATATATGTATACACACATATCTGTATGTATACACACCGTCTTTTTCCCTTTAAAGTCACATGTGTCCTTGTCCATCTCTTTTGTTGTGAACAGTTACTCCCCCTCTTCTGGGTTTATCTGTTCCTGGTGCAACTTTTACTATGATTTGAATGTCAGCCTTTTCGTGTCCTTAATTTTTAGATGTGCTTCTTACAGACTGAATACTCAGCAGTTATCTGTTGAATGTCCTGTGGAACCTGAGAGGCACTTTTTGGGTCAGGCACTCTGAGTACAATGGTGAATGAGCCCCACGGAATGTATGAGTTGATGGAAGATATTTTATGACAGCTACACAAATGAGCAACTACATGATCACGGATTGTGATCAACTAAATGGTTACAGATTGCGATCAGTATTATGAAGGGCTGAAACAGAGTGCTAGGAATCAGGATCAAGTGAACAGAAGGTTCAGAGCGGGTGGCTGGAAAAGACAACTAAAACGTACCCCCAAAATCTGAAGGAGGAGAAGGCAAAGCTGTGAAGAGCTGGAAAACTCACATGCCGGAAGATGAAATCGAAACACACCGTCTGTGCCATTATAAACTTAGCCGATCCTCATTCTAACTTGCGCGTCATGAGCAAGCAGTGTGAGATCTGAGGAAAAGCTTAGACAAAGAAAGCAGGAAGGATCCAGAGCTCTTAAGTCGTACGGAATAATCTGTCTTTAAACACGATGAGGAACTACAGAAAGATTTCTCAACGTGTGTGGTGTTTTTTGACTTTTAATTCCGGTAGTTCACAATAATTCCCATGCACAAAACGAATTTGGTGCTGATGGAAGGAGTTGGAAAGCAATCTCAGAGATCAGATAAAATATTAGTATTGTGCATTATGATGGGAGACATATTTGTCAGATATTATACAGATAACTAATAGGATCTGTGGCCATTTTGTTTCCAAAAGGCCAAAGAACAGTAAGATTCAAGCACGATCCTCACAGTAGTGTCTTTAATAAGAGGCAGGTGGTAGTGTCTTGGATTGAGGAAGACGCAGGGGGGTGTGGAGGGGAGGGACGGAGCGGGAGAGCGAGGGAGGACACAGACTACTGTCTCGGGTTGTATCCACATGTTCCTGCTGTAGCGTGGCGGTGGAAATAAAGAGATCAATTTCAACACGTTATCTTTAAGGCGCAATGATTTTGAACCAGGGTCCCCTGAGTTTTAATCTGGATTTGCAGCTTAGTAGCTGTTCATATTTTCAACCTGCCTATCCCGATGTGGCCTCTGTAAAGTGACACTAAAGATAAAAATAGCTGAGGGTAATAATATCACAGGATAATCATGTCTTAGATACAGGAATCAAAAGTGGAAAGCATAAAACTTTACTTCTATGATAGGTACCATTACTGGTCAAATCTGTGGGTTATCTTCCTTGAAAAAATATTTTTAAAATACATATCCTGGACATACGACTTTACTCAAAGGTAACGAATGATTCACTAATAGTAAACTCTAATTTTGAGACGGACGTTACGGGAGGAGTTAGCATTTGGAAGCAGGCTAGAATGCATCCTTCAGTAAGACTCTCAGGTCAGTACCTCAGGTTACCTCACCCCTTAGGTCCACTGAGCCAGGGCTAAGCACACAGTGATGTCAGGGTGATGATCCTAGGGCGAACACGGCTATAGTACATTGATTGGAGTCCGCGCCTTTAAAAATCTGTATTCTCACTGGGGGTGGTGGCTCACGCCTGTCATCTCAGCACTCAGGAGGCAGAGACAGGCGGATTGCTGACTTCCAGGCTTGCCTGGTACAGAGTGAGCTCAGAGCCAGCCTGAACGACAAAGTGAGACCCTGTCTCAAAAAAAAAAAAAAATCTGTATTCTCTAATGTGTTCTAGGACTTTGTACAGCCCCACTGGCTCCCGATGCCTGGAATAGCTTTTATGCCGAACTCCACAGCAGCCTGTGTGCACTTCAAGCTGTTGTACGATGCTTGCCAGACACCATTCTCCTTTTCCAGCACCAATTTATAATTCAAAATATACACACCACAAACAGTGATTTGTTACAATTTTTGGCCATAAAATGCAGTCATAATCCATGTCTGATTCCCACGGCAGGATCTATTTTTCCATAAGTTAGGGGTTCTGGAATACGGCCTGTATTTCAGAGGCATGTAAGTGGTTATGCGATAGAATTGTCAGAAAGAATGGAAAGAAGATTCTGTAGCTGAATCAGTCCCCGGGCTCCTCTCCTTGTAATGAATATTTTGGTGCCCTCTAGTGGTAGCAGGAGATGGGCTGGGCGCGCTCTGCAAGCAGACAGCCCCAGCAGTCGTCATGGGTGCTCTGAAAGACGTGTCAGGTGTAGGGACTCAGGGAACGTCTCACCGAAAGGGTGCCATCCACGCGTGTCCCCTCACGCCTTCCCATCGTACCACGTCTGGAATTAACAGACATCAACAGAAACAGGATGTGTATGGCCACCAGGGGCCTCTCCGCTTCATGACTCACAGCCCTGGAGTTCTCTGGATACACCGTACAGGGACGGCAAGAAGACGCTTCCCACACAGCATCCACCGGGGAAAACAAAAATGATCATAAACATTACACACACACACACACACACACACACACACAGACGTTCCTTGTAGATGTTTCTGTGGCTTCTTTTCATGTTGTTATTATGACTAATTTCCAAGAGTCAGTACTACATCCCAACCCAGGCCTTTCGTCATAGTCCCGGAACGCTCTCTTTGGGAGCTGTTCCTCACCTGTCTTGTCACTGTTCATCATTTTAAAAAATTGAATTTATCTGTACATTTTAGGAATACATTATGGTCGCATTCATCATTGAGATTTGTACCTGTACATGATGTATCTGGATTTTTACTTTTTTCATTTCCCTGCCCTCCCTTCCATCCTCCACTCCACATATACATAAGCCTTGTTTCCATTTTTTTTTCCTTTCACCATCATTTCTTTTCTTTCTTTGCCCCCCCAACTCCCCTTTGCCTTTTTCTTCCTATTTCACAATACCTATCACACATTGCAGGTCTCACTTACACCTTCAGTTTTTTTCCCACCAGAGAAATGATAACCATATTTACACATCTGTGGACCATTGTTTACTCTTGTAATTTGTATCTCAGAAAATGGTACATCTCCATAAGAATTAGGTGTTCTCGGGCCAGAGGGTTAGCTCAGTGGTTCCAGCGCCTGCTTCGCAAGTGCAAGGTCCTGAGTTCGATCCCTGGTAACCATATACAATGCTGGGTGTGGAGACTCACGCCCACCAGCCATCAATACCACATACCACAGTGCCGGGCATGGTTGCTCACACCTGTAATCCCAGCACTCGGGAAGCAGAGGCAGGAGGATTGCTGAGTTCAAGGCTTGCCTGGGCTACATAGTGAGCTCAGAGCCAGCCTGAACTACAAAGCGAGACCCTGTTTAAAAAAAAAAAAAATCAGGTGTTCTCTGGTGTTCTGAGTCACTTCCTGGTACACAAGGAGTTTTGGGGCTCTCAGGTAACTGAGTCCAGCCATGAACACCCTTCCTTCCTTCTTTCCTTCCTCCCTTCCATATTTTTCGACTTTAATCTCATGACATAAGTATCACACACAGAAGCAAATGAGACAGATGTGAGTGTTGCCAGAGATAAGAGTGTGCTGCTGATTAAAGAGCTTTATTGAAACACAACTTGTTAGTGGAGGTCTCATGATATAACTCTGGGGAAAATATTGAAATTCATCCCATCACTAATTAAATATTTATTTGAGCACCTATTATGCCCAAAGCATTCTTCCAGGAGTAAGAGATGCACTTTGTGTCTTATGAACAATGCACACAACCTGCATCTTCATGAAATTCATATTCTAGTGAGACAGAATGGCGGTGAGTTAATAAATAACTAGGCAATATAGGGACAAGAAAAATTCAGTGTGGTCAAAATTAATAAGACAAGACAGAGAATAATGGAGAATACAGCTTTGTGTAATGTCACTAGGTAAAATCTCTACAGAGGTGACCTCTGAATCAAGGCTCATGTAACCCAAGAGATGGGAGACTATGCAGAGAGGAAGGAAAGGAAATAGCAAATGTGCAGAGGGAGACAATTACAGGGATGAGGGTGGGATGCAGGTCTCTGCACGTGAGGTAAGAGGCAGGAAGAAGGTGCAGACATCACTGCAGTGAGACGTGGCCAGGACTCAAGTCCCATGTGCATTGATGGCCACGGGGAGATTTCTTTCTCATAGAGTCTATAGTGGCCTCCAAGTTAGAGATGTTGCACAACTAAGTTTTCTTCCACACTCAGTTTCTTCCCTCGTTGTTATTATTTTTCACTTTTCACAACTCGTGCATCAATGCTCACACCTCACGGCCAACTGAAGTCCACACTGACTTCACACATCTGAAGTTTTTTCCATAGCTATTCCTTTCTCGTATCATGAACTAATTCAAGAATCTACAGTTCACCTGGCCATCAATACCCTGGGTTTCCTCTTACCTGAGACAGATTCCCCGTGACTTTTCCTGGCTCCATGATACAAGGTTTTTCTTTTTCTTTTCTTTACGAAGTACTAGTCAAACAGGGTGTAGAGCGCCTTTGCACTTGGCTTTGCTTTATTTACACTGGGCCTGTGGGTTCTTAGAAGAAGGAAGATTCAGTGTGCCTTTGTATGGTGGCCCATCAAGGACAAACATCATGAACCTGATGCTTCCCTGTGGTATCTCCCGCCTACCTGACGGTCCATCAAATGACCACGCGGCTGTTCTGCCACCTCAGCTGCTGCATCCCATGCTGCTCGGAGGGCCGAAGAGGTACTTTTCTCTCCTTGAAGAAGGAGCATCTATGCATTCTATTTAGAATTCTGCACAGGAAGTCATCTGCTCGATAGTTGGTTCAACTGCGGCTCCCTCTCAGCTTGGGCTCATGGATGCTGATCTCAGACTCTGGCTCACATCTAGTGACCCGGAGTTTATTTCGATGACCACTTTGTGTCAAGGTTTGCCTCCGACAACATTTTCACTTGACTCTTGTGTCCTCTGGGCACATGGCCATCACTTTACTGAGCCCTAGAGAGACCGTGATCCTCATCTTAACCCTAGCAGGAACTCCGAAGTGTCAAGGAGGAGAACGGCCCAGTCCACACGATGATCCTCACTCAGCTAAGGGTTTCCGTGGCTGCAGAGAGAGCAGAGCAGAAGGCGATAGGAGCAGAAGCTAGGGGCCTGGAAGGCGGCCTTCACTCCGGCGGCGAGAGAGGCCGCGGTGGCGTGGCAAAGGGGACCGCAGAGCCGAGCGCGAGCAGGGTTTGGGGTCCTGTCTGAGGGACTAGATGTAGAGTCCAGTGGGACCAGAAGTCAGGCAAGGGTTTGAGCGTTTGTTCCTGAGTGACGGAATAATCGGCGACGGGGTCCACTTCCCCGGAGGACACAGAGGACGGAGCTTCTGGAGACGCCCAGTGCCGCACAGAGGAAGCGGAGCGCGGCCGCACCGAGCAGAACCCAGTTTAAAAGAGCAACTGCGTTGCAAACCTTGTTTTGACTGGTTTCCGCGTGAGAACCGGCACCGAGATTCCAACACGGGCTCCTGGGCCAAGAGCGGCAGATGGCAGCTGTTCCTCGGCTCGGGCGCGCGGGCGAGGGCGGCTCTCGGTGCTCTGCTGAGCACTGCCAGTCCCTTTGTCAGGATCTCCCGGGAGTGTAGCCGTGCGGGCCGGCTGTCTCCGCACGCTCGTCCTCCTCGGCCTGGGCGACGCCAGGCGCTGGGAACAGGCTCACTCTGCGGGACGCATCCGGGCGCCTCCCAAAATATAAAACCGCTCACTCTGACCCTGCCAATGAGCCTGGGCTTTGCGGATCCGGGACTGAAATATCACAGAAGTTGCCAGAAGGGTTTACGAGTGGTTCAGCCAGCAGCTCACTGTGCACCGAGTCCGGCCCCAAAACAAGGAAATACCCCGGGAGGAGCGCACGGCCTGTGGGGCCCCCCCGCTCAGCCCACGGAGCAGCCGGTCCCCGGAGCCCGAGTCACTGAGAAGCCGCTCACTTGCACGTCTTCAAAGGTGGGAAGACGCTGCCATTTTGTCTGGAAGACACGTCTCCTTTTCTCTGCCTGTTAGAAGGTCACACTCCGGTGGAACCTTCCAGCTGCTTTGGCTGATTTATACCAACAAGTATGTTTTCTAAACTCCAGTTTTTAAAAATTTTCCTCTTGAGTAAGGTTAATATTCTGTTATTAACTATGGAATTTAAATGTATACCCTTCTATTCTTACTTAATTCACATACACCGAACATAATCATACTGATAAAATTGGTGCTGGCACATGGAAATACAGATTACTAGGCAGTGCTCGTTGTTTAAAATGGCGTCTAAATCATGTTTCCGCTGAGCAGTGGAACACCAAGAAAGAATTCAATTTAAAAAAAGAAGTTCAGAGTTAGATATTCATTACTGTTAATGGGCTGGTTTAGTTTCAGTTCTCTCCTCTCTCCGTCTGTCTATACCCTTCCATGTAGAATGCTATGGTATCTCCACTGAAGACAGCAGGAAAGTCCTCGCCTTTGGGTCTGGCAGTGAGACTCAGCGGGACAGGAGGAGGCGTGACGCACCACGAGGGTCCATTTGCTCCCGGGTTTACCTCCGGTCCTGGAGGATTGCCAAGGCCACTGAGTCTCTCTTGTGTTTCTTCCAGGAACGCTGGAAAACCACACCGACTCAGCCCAGGAGAAACGTAAGAGACACGTGGAGCAGAGAGACCCCGAAGGTCCTGTTTAATTAAGCTCAGCCAAGCACCTTCAGCCAAGCAGCAGAGTAACCCAGTCAAGACGAATCAACAAAGAGCCGACTCTCAGCAGACACAACAAGGTGTGAAAAAATAAAAGTGAACAATCAGTATTGGCCACTGAATTTTGTGGCCATTGTACTGCACTTATTTAATTTTATATATTTTAAAGTGTGGGGCCTCAGATTTAGCTCAGTGGTTCCAGCACCTGCTAACCAAACGCAAGGTCCCTGGTTCAATCCCCAGTAACCATGTACAACAGTGGTGGGCGTGGTGACTCACGCCTGTAATCTCAGCACTCGGGAGGCAGAGGCAGGTGGATTGCTGAGTTTGAGCCTTGCCTGGGCTACATAGAGAGCTCAGGGCCAGCCTGAACTACAAAGCAGGACCCTGTCTCAAAAAAAGAAAAAAAAATTGTGTCCTTTGAACTCATCAAAGGGAAAGGTATTTTATATCCATGTTCAGCCAAAGCCTAGTTCTCAGATGATTCAAACAAACATGAATGTTAAGTAATGACTTGTGCTGGTTATATCTTGTAGTGATTGTCACCACTGTGACCAAGACCCACCAAGCAACAATCTCTCAGGATGACACATGGTCTTAAAGTCCAGCCAAGAGCTTTATCGCCCAGCTGGGATCCATTCCTCCAAGGTCAAGCCAAGGAGGAAGTGCCCTGAGTTAGACTAAGGCACAGTATTTAAAGGCAAAATTCATTACTCTCTGTTACTAGAAGGTTTCTATGCAGAAGGGAGTCTTTACAGAAGCCAGTAGCAATAGTTAGATCATTCTATTAGTAAGATGAGAGTGCTTTAAAAACATTCTCACATTCCTCACTGGTTCCCACATCAGGGTATTTGTGCTTGGTCTTGTTCTTAGCTGGGCAATATTTTCCACCTTAAATAGATTCCTCTTTTCCTCAGTTTTCTGTTTGTTTGTATGTTTGTTTGTTTTTTGAGACACAGTCTCGCTTTGTAGTTTAGGCCGGCTCTGAGCTCACTCTGTAGCCTAGGCAAGCCTCGAACTCAGCAATCCTTCTATCTCTCCCTCCCGAGTGCTGGGATTACAGGCGTGAGCCACCACGCCTGGCACTGTAGCATGTGGTATTGATTGCTGGTGGGCATGAGTCCCCACACCCGCATTGTATGTGGTTACTGGGGATCGAACTCAGGACCTTGTGCTTACGAGGCAGGTGCTGGAACCACTGAGCTAACCCTCTGGCCCCTCAGTTTTCTTTTAAAGGACTGTCACATCACAGGCAGTTCCTATGAGAGCAACACTACCTAAATTATCACTGCTCAACCCTTGAAATGTTGTTGGTTCATAACCTGAAAGAGACGTGTTTCATCCCAGTGTTTTCACAGTAGGGTTGATGTCAAGACTACCATGAATAACATAACAGTTTCTGTTTTGCAGATTCCATTATACAGTGCACATGTATCATTTTTATTTAATGTTCACAAAAAGAGTATGAGGTGGGTATAACTTAATTTTGCAAAGAAAAAATTCTAAGACTCAAATAAGCTAATTTTGTATGGATCTGAAGCCAAAACGTACCAAACCAAATACTACTCCCTCCTAAGTCTGTTTCTTTCTTTTCTACTAACAGAGAGAAGTCAAATCAGAAGTTAAATCTTCAATGCCACCTGCGATTCCTATAATTCCACTTCCCCACTTCTGCAAACACTTCTATATTTCTGGGCTCTTTTGCCATAATCATTTTTTACCTACGCTTATGACAAAACTATAATTTTATATTTCACTATTGCCTTGTCATGCTTTAGGTTTAAACGGCCCCTTAGAGCACCCATGTGTTCAAAGACGAGGCTGTCAGAAGCAGTTTGGATCTGTGCTCACCAGCACATGAAGCCACAGGAGACTCCCCTGTTGAATGTGCTGTCTTGTGGTTCAGTCTGGGCTGAAGGGGTGGGTCACCGGTGATGACCTAAACCAAAGGGGTCCATGTCCCCTGGCCCCTCCCTTCACTGTTTCCTGGCAGCCGTGAGGTGAGCAGCTCTGTGGCCAGACCATCTCACGATGTCTCCCAGCCAGCCTCCCATAGACCAAACCCTCTAACATGTGAGCCAAATAAACCTCTCTTGCTTTAAACTGTAGGTTTTGGTTATTTTGTCTCAATCGTGATACAGTGACTAAGATACACATAATATCCTAAAGATGACTGTTAATGTTCTCATTGATATATCTCCATTGGCTGATAGTAACCGCTCATTGGCTTCCCTTGTTTTTTTATGTTGACACTGTGAGCAACTTTTCACTTTAGTAATATAAAAGTAAAGGTAATTGTACATATTGTCTTTTATCTTTTTGAAATATTTGAAAACACATTATTCAGAGGAATTATATAAAATATTTTATTATTCTGGACTGTATTTCCAAATTCTTATTATTATCTTTGATGCTAGAAATCAAATCTAGGGCCTCACATATGCTGGGCAAACTTCAGACTCCTGGCCTACATTTAGACCCTGAAATATTTTTTGACATCTTGTATCAAATTACTTTGTGGTCACTGGTGAATATAAAATATTTCTACATGCTCATAGCATTAAATAATTAATTGCTAAATTAATGGCTATAAAGAATATTAGTGTTTCTCAGCTTGCACCTTTGTTATGCTTATTAATATTGTCTACACAATCTGGTCTAAGATTTCTTCCTCTGTAAATTATGTATTGTAGCTGTTAGTCTACTTGTAATCTGAATCTTTTCATCATTCATTTGTAATTTTCCAATAATATTTTTTTCTGATTTGAATTTGTATGAATGATTGCATAGCACATCACCAAAGTTAAGATTATATTATAAATTAAATTATATAGATCACAGTACTGACTATGATTGCTTTTAGGTTAACAGTATTTTTCAAACAAAATATTTGTAGGTTAAAAAAATTATACGTTCTAAAAATATCCCTGGATCTTCTTGTGAAACTACTTTTTCAGTTCAACTCATGAATTATAATGGTACTAATTCAGTTTTACAAACATTCCTTTAAACTAGTATTTTATTTAGAATACATAGAGATACTTGAAGATATAGTTTTACTAAAGAGAAATAACAAATGTTTGAACCTGCTGAAAATATTTAACTTAATTTAAATATCTCAATATCTGAATGCATTAAAACATCACACTTTACTCCATTAATATGTATAAATTTTATGTGCCAGTTTATTTAAAAAGTAAATTTAATTTTGCAAAATGCTATTAATTCATTGGGTTGACTAAACAATACTGGAGTCTAAATTTCATGTCATTCTTTTAAAAGAACAATGCTAATTTGCAAGCTAAGATTTGAAAAAAAAAGAGATGTGATTTATTTTACCCCAGCTAGACTTCTCTGCCAATAATCTCTTTATTGATACTATATGACAGCTTTAGTGGTGTGATAGCAGCAATTAACTACCTCATAACTTAAAATAATACCCACCTTGTCTAAACCCTTGGATTTGAATATTAATTAAGCAATTAGAAGCACTGGGGACAGGCACCAGATGAGGCCCCCTTGTAGAGCTCAGTCAGCAGACAAAAATGAAGAATTTGATTAATACCGGATTCAAATTCAATAGTTTCATGCATCCTAAAATCAAGCAAATTAAAAATCACACAAGCAACGTGAGGAATAAGAGGTCCTTTTTCAGTGCCTGTGGGGGGTCATTTTTTGCAAGTGTTGGCAAAGATGATTGACAAAACAAATAAGAGGTCGTCCTGCAAGGTTTCTGCTCGGTAAATAATCTTGAAACTGCTGGTTTGAGAAAACCCCTCCAAGTGGAACACAAATTCAATCCACATGCACAAGGTGCAGGTGGAAAGGCAGACGCCAAGCATATGTTAGGACCGCGCGGATGAATGGTTCATTTCGATGTGTTCCGGTTATTAATGAATCTTCCTGTCTTTGTACGACCCGAATGAGACTATCCAGTCCCCAAAACTCTTTGGCTCCTCTTTACCAAGGCAGTCCGTCACCCCAGCCTCGCAGGAAGGACGCTCCGCCTGCCGACTTCACGGGCCATGTCATTGGCTGGAGAAATAACAGGTGTAAAACAGCTATGTGTGAAGAATTTATAGTCAGGAGCAAGAGGCTTCATCTTTCGTGATATGAACAAATTCTGTGGACTAAGAGCTTGGAGAGTAGAGCCCACACTTGCCATGCTGTGTGTAAACCGGGCAGACCTATGCACTGGCCTAAGTGGCGAGATGAGAAGTAAATCTTGAGCAATTTTATATTTTCCCTGTTCTTTCGAAAAGGGGTGAGGTCCCCCAAGTGTGCCATATACAGTGTGTCCTCATTTAGTGTGTGTCTGAAGGAAGCCACACCCTCAGAGCTATAAGCATCTGATGGGGGTGGGTTGAAAGACGGAAGAAGGTAAGGCTTAGCCCTGATGTTTTTAACAGCTTAACTTGCATAAAATTCGCCATTTTAGACAACTGATCACTAGCTCATGAAAACAGAAAAAGCCAATTTATATACCTTCTCCCAAGAATTAAGTTTTTTGATGGAAGATTATTGAGTTCCATCAATAACCGACGGAGCTCAATAGCACTGAACATAAGACTCATGGTAGAAGTCTTGTCATCTGCAGTAGATGACTTTGGTTTGAAGCTGTCTGCTGTGTCTCCCCAGAAATTTAAAGGCATCAGTAGGTACATAGTAAACACAGCCAGAACGTAAGACTGGATGCCTGGGAAATCTGTTTCTGGAATTATCCAATGGTCAAGTTGTCCACATCAAAGGACCATGGTCTGACTATGATGAAAATTCCACACTATGTGAATCTTACTGAGCTGGTTATGGAAGGGTCCTCGTCTCGAGTATTGTGGAGTGAAGCACAAAAATCATATAAAATACCCACATGAATACAGTTACAAAGGCTGGATAAAAATCTAATGAATTGAGACAACCAGTGAGCCGATTCAATGCCCTGAAGTGTCATTTGAAAATAATGGAGTTAAAGGGACTTTAACGTTTTCTTCCTTTATACTTTTTGTTCCACTTTATAATTTTCATAAGCTCTGAAAGGACAGAGCATAGTTTACTAAGTAGAGATGATGAAGAAAAATATTAATCAGCAATCCGAAGCATGAATCGTGTTTTGGAAGAAAACTATCAAAATCCAGTTAAAGGAAAAGCAGACATTTTGTGACTTCAGTTATCCCCATTAGACAGATTGTAAGAGGCAACAGAGACTCATCCTCGGCTGTTAGAAGCCCAGATCCGTCCTGCTCACCTGCTCAATTAACCCAGTCCAACCTTCGAGGCCAATCAGCCGCGGGGCATGTGACTTGCACGTCAAGTGAGGAGAAAGGGAGAAGAGAGGACAGAAAACGGAGAGGCGGCTTTTCAGGCTCTCTGTCCTCTCACTTGTCCCAGCCCGAGGCAGAGAATCCTCCTTGTCCTCCTGAGACACGGTGAGCGCTGAGCCGGGTTCCTCGGGCCCAGGGCTCGTCCCCACAGGCCTTGCTATCTGCCCATCTCATGAATAATGGCAGAGGAAGGCTCGGAAGGAAGTTCTGAAAGCTTCCCTTATTCTCAGGCTAACAGACTCCGTTTCTCAGAACCGCTTTTTGTTGCCGGTCGGCTCATGTTTCATCTGATTTCTACATCCTTCGCATGTCACTGTGTTTTGGAGTTAGCCATCTGTCTGAAAACTCTCAAAGGAAAAACAAAGAAAGAGTCAGCCGGTGCCCTTGTCTAGTCCTGTTTCCCTTCCCAGGAAACTTGCCTTCCAGACTTAAATGTTTGGAGACAGTGTTTGGAGAATGGAGAACAATGAAAAGCCACATACATGAATGGAGAGAACGGAGGGTGAATCAGGAAGGGCGCACTTCATGGCCCCGGGAGTATCCCACTGGGGTGCTTGGATTTCTGGACTCGAGATCCAGTCATGTCACCTGCTTCCCTCCCGTTGTCACTCACACTTCCATAAATACTTGATCCATAAATCAGACGTTTGCAACACTGATTACTTTCTTTTACCTCTAGTGTCAGTTGCTAAAAATAGCTTTCCCTAAGATTTACTGCACCATTCCACGCCTCTCTGTGAATGCTGCTCATAAGAGTAAGCAAAGGGCAATTTCTTAGGCTCTGTGACTTGAAGGACATTGGAAAGCCATCAGCCCGGCCCACACATATCTAGCACAAAACAAGATTCTCTTTGACCTGGGAGGCCCTGTCCTAGCTGTCTCTACCAGCACACATCTTCCTCTGCGGACGGCTCCTCCTACCTCTCTCTAGGATCTGTCAGTCACATGTGAACCAACACTGGACAGGTTGGAAGGAAGCGGACCAGCATAACTAACATCAATGACCCTTGGACATCTGTACTGTAACGGGTGGTGTTAGGCGTTATTCATACCACAAATGTTAGTTACTAGCTCTCGTTACAAATGATGAAAAGAAAAGCAGGAAATAGCTGAGCCCTGTCCACATTGGTGACTTTTGGAACTGAAATCTCAGTCATCTCTACGATGACCACATATCTTTGATTTCCATGTTATATTTATCAACTCAACGTGAATCATTATAAGCAATCATTAAGCACCCACAACTTCATTTTCAAACGTGAGTTATTCGCTCACTTCGTCAATATCTTTATTGGAGGAGGAGTCCTGGAGTTCTAGCGACGCTTTCATTTCTCCTTCTCTGGAGCCACTTTTTATTTCCTCCTTAAAGTCTTATTCATTTCCATTCAGACTGGAGATCTGGTATAAAAATGCTGTGGAACCAGGATATCCCTGCACACAATAAATTAATGTTTTTCATTCTGCCAAGTTGGACCAACTTTTAATTCTGAGCTTCAGCTAAGTTGCTCCTCAATAGTTTCTGCATTCAACCTTCTATGAAAATAGAGATCTCCACCTAATTGGCTGGAGTGTTAGTAGTCCTAATCGAAATCCTGACCAAACCCTTGGAGAAAGACTAAGATTAGATTCTCACAGCCCCTAAACAATTTGAGGAACATTTTCCATGTGCAAGAGACCCTGATGCTTTTGGCTGCAATTTGATTTACTGTGAGGCTTTATGCTTCAAGTGAAAAATAGGGCCTGTACAAAGGTGAAAATGTAATAGCCATATCAGAAAGAAAATTCTCTCTGTGGTCAGTAAAGTGAAGCGGGGTCTTGTGGGTAACAAAGTGCTCATGAGTTTCGGGGTTACATCAAAATAATAATAGTATTGTTATGTGACAGACTTATGTTAAATTGTGCTGATTGAAGGAGAAACTTTGTGAAGGTCTCTTTTGTCAAGATGAGCTTCTTCGTTATTGGTATGATCAAGTAAGAGAGGAGGAATTCTTTCATTTACTCTGCAGCTATATACTGAATGCCTACTATGTACTAGGCCCAGTGCTGGGACTAGTTCTGTCCTCATAATGCAGAATCTAGCAGGGGCTGGTATTGACCATATCTTGTCTTTATGTTCAAGCCCTAAGCCCTGGTGTGATACTGTGAGGATCCAGGACCTTTGAGAGGTAATTAGGCTTGATTGTCCCGTGAGAGTGGAGCCCCTTTGGGGAGTTTTACTTTTTGTTCATGGACATTTTTGAGAACACGTGGGTCTGTATTATTTATCTGTTATTCTATAGCAAATATTTGCAGTGCTATTTAGCAATTTAAAACAAGGAACATTTACTATTATCTTAGGCATTTATCCAAGGTTAGTGTATGAACTATTTTCTTTTCCTGAGACAAAATGTCTGACACCCACAAAGTGATGCAGCTTGCCGGGCCCACAGTTTGCAGTGGTTCCAGACCACGTTTGATTGGATACGAGGCAGCAGGACACAGTAGAAGAAAGCTTCTCACCCTGTGGCAGCCAGGAGAAAGAGAAAATAGAGGAGCCAGGGTAGGAATGCTCCTCTCCAAATCACACATACTGAGACACACCCTCTGTGACCAGATCCTACCTCCCAGTGGCACCACCAAGCTATGAATTCATTAGTGGACTAATCTACTGATGACGACATTAGCTCCCATTACTCAATTACCTTCTAAAACTTTACCTCTGAGCACATGAGTCTCTTGGGGGTTTGGGGGTATTTTCGCACCACACCATAACTTTGGGTCCTGGCACCCATAAGGCTCATGCCTATCTCATTACGCAAAATGATATCAGTGCGTCTCTAAGGATCACTTATCCTTCAAAGTTTCAGCTTTCCTGAAAAGTCTACATCCAGTTTCCTCTGAGACTCAAGACAAACTCTTGTTTATAATCCCTATGAAAATCAAAAGGAGCCCAGTGTGGTGGCTCACACCTGTATTCCCAGCACTCGGGAGGCAGAGGCAGGAGGATTGCTGAGTTCAAGGCTTGCCTGGGCTACATAGTGAGCTCAGGGCCAGCCTGGACTACAAAGAGAGACCCTGTCTCAAAAAAAAAAAAAAAAAAAGAAAATCAAAAGGAAAGTTAGGTTGCTCCCAACACAAAAACGGGAAGGAATAGAAAGATAGGAGGCACAAAACCAAGTGAAGAAACATTAAATCTTGTATCTCCATGGCCAGTCCCTGGTTGGGTAAGAGTGAGATGTGGCGAGAAGGATCTGTCTGCACGCCGTGCCTGGCCCTGCCCCCATGCCCTTGTTGTTTGCACTCCACGGGGTCTGTCTGTAAGGTTGGTTCCCCTCGTGACCTGTCATTCTTTTCCCAGCAGATGTTCCGAGTTCCTGGCATCTCTACCTCCCTATGGTTTCCACTGCTTCTTCCGCATTGTACTCCTAGCTTCAAGCTTCACTCTGTCGGGGGCCTCGGCAGCGACGGACTCCGTCACACAGTTTTGTTTGTCTTCCCAGGCCTTTCTCTGAGATCTGGGTGGAAGCCTCTTTGATTGCCTATCTCTTGCATCCTGCGTGTTAGAAAACCAGAGCATCCTACGGAGCCTACCAAGATCTGCCTGCGGCTAGACTCGTAGCTGGCCCCCGGGGGTCACAGCTGCAGTGGTCTCCGCGTACCCGGATGGCTATCCCAGAGAAACTTCCTTCCCGTGCCCTGAGCAAGTAGGCGACCTCGTTCTCTCCTCCCAAGCAAAGCCTTTCAAATAAGTTTACCCTTTGTCTCTTGAGCCTGTCAAGGTGAGGTCTGGTTGCTTTTTTTTTTTTTTTTTTTTATTCTGGTACTAGGGATTGAACTCTGGTCCTTTTGCTTCCAAGGTAGGTGCAGTACCACTTGAGCTAAATCCCCAGCCCAATTCTTGAAATGTCTTCAAGCCATCTTTCCTATTGTGCCCATGGCACTCAAGAAGCAGAGGGGAAAAAAAAAGAAAAGGTGGAGCTGGAAATAAGAATACACCTTGGAGGTGCTGCCCCAGCCGACCCGCCTCCCCCTCCACCAAGCCCCGCTCTCCAGGAACACATTCGGCTAGGAGCTCAGTAGGGGAATCCAGAGATGAATATAATGTCCTGCGATCCAATCACCTTCTCAAAGCCTCACCTCTGAACGTGAAACTTTGGGGGAACATCTTAGGTCTAAAACCGTAACAATCAGGCATTTGAAAGAGGCGGGGCTTGCTGGCACAGGCTCAGAATCTTGCATGAGGTTGGCGGGAGGCTATCAGTTCAATTTAATTCCAGCTGAAGGTCTGATGCAACCTGAAGGTGTGACTTTCGAAGTGGCTCATTCTGTGTGGCAACTGAGAAGAGGCCTCATAAAGTTCCCTATTGGATGTTCCAGGAAAACTAAATTTTCACTCAGAAAAACTACTTTATCAGGCTGAGTATGACATGGATCAGGTCTGCTTAGCATGAATGAATCCTTGAATGAGACATAGGAGAAAGTCCTAACACTAGTCATGGTCATAAGGGGTGATACACCATTACCACACAGCAGGTTGGTGCCAGGGTGCAAAACTAAGGGCGGATGGTCCCAGAGAGCAGGGATTGGTGGAGACCATCTGTATAATTGATACACATTCTCTTTGGACCTCTGCTAAGCAAAATGGAGCAGACACCCTGGTTTAACAAACCCTTAACAACACTGGACAGTTATATAACTGTGCCTGGCATAACTAGAGAGCTTTCGCAAAAGAGATTAGTTACAGCCTTGCAGACACTGCTATCATTTAAACAGTGTGTATAAGATAGACAGCCAGACACTCCAGCAAGGTGAAAAAGAAAAAAAAAATAGTATCTGTAAGAAAAAGTGATTCTGTGTTCAGGAAACCACAAGCAGCCAAGAACGTTTAAAGTACAGGGACAGAAATATACATATGGGCCAGATCACAGAAGACTTTAAAAGCCATGCTCAGGAGGGTAACTTTCATTGTTCATTGCGGAGTATCTGTGAAGTTATCCAAAGGCCTGATTTATAAAACCCACTTTGTATTTCAGAGAGATTGTCCCAACCCTAATGTGGAGACGGGAAGCAGAGAGATCGGTTGGGAAGCCATTACACCATTACAGTGAAAGTGGAAAGGCGAGGTCATTTCTAAGAGACCGCTGAAAGGTAAAATAGGAGGTAATGGCAGTTGATTTGTTGTGGGAGATGAAATCAAGGAAGACAAGAGTAAACCTTGTAGCCTTCTGCTTTGAACACCCCAAAAATTGAGAGGTACAATCTATCGAGGATAATATAAAGTTATGAGTTTGGGTACTTTTGGAAAACACATCTGATACACTTTTTTAAAACACACTTAATGGAAACTTATTGTTAAGTTTAGGAAATATTGTAACCATTATGCCTTTGGAATTTACAGTACATATGCAAACGTTAAAAATAAAATGTTTGGTTTGCTTTTGTTTTCAATAGAGACATGTATTGTCAAGTAATGTTTTCAAAACACACTTTGTAGTAAAACATTATTTTTTCTGAACCTGTACTAACACACAGCAAATCTAGCATTCTAAGTAATCAGTTACAGTGTATAACAGTTTAGAGGTTGCTCAACTCATCATTAATGCCATAAAGTTTGCCAATAATGACACTACAGCAAAGCAGTTAACATAATTTTATCTTCACATTTATCACAGTTACGTCTTCTGTAACCGATTTTTATTTGAATTTTCACATAAAAGCAAACTGACTTATTTTCTTTTAGCTATTTCTGTATTTGCAGTTCTACCTCAAGAAAAAAATGCAATAATGTTTTTAAAGACATCTGCTGGAGCCTGCTGGACAAAACAGTGGGTTTGCGAAGTCGAGCGGTGTGGCTAAGAAAAGAAAGAAGACAGAATAATGGGATCGGGAGGACCTCTCAGTCAATACTGAGCAGGCCCCGAGTTTATTTTTCAGTGCTCTTTTATAGTATTTCTAGCTAGAGTGCCCGCATGTGAATCTTTACAATTAGTAAGGTAAACAGTAGTAAAAAAAAATCAACAGTTATCATAACCTTGATTCACAGGTGGCATAGAGATAAGCTCGTCTACCAGGGACCATCCAATAATCTATGGAATGTGCTCTCCCTATTCCTAAACTTTTTTCCCAGGCAATTAGCACGTCCCTTATGCTAAGGTCCAGCCGTGTCTCTCAAGGTTCAGGTGTTTGTTATTCTTTAACAAACAAATTCTCTAACAATTCTCTTTAACAAATTCTCCCTATTTTCTACTCTTGAGAGGTTACTTCTCTTTGTCATTTTATTTTATTTAACCACTAAAGCAATATCTTTTACCATTAGTGCGTGGTCAGTAAATCTAGCAAAGATTGTAAAGCAACTTAGTCAGTAAGGGAAGAACAGCAAATTTCTCACAGAAGGAGCAATGGAAGGCGACCCCGGGCCAGAGGCGGTTTACCTCTTGTCGCCACTGACCCGGCACCCGAGGCAGCAGCTCAGATCAGGTAATTCAGGATGAGCTGCAGTTCTCTTGGGAGCGGGGCAGCACGGTTCACGGTGCAGACCTCCTCACTGGTTAGAGCAGCGCCCAGGGCAGCTCTCCAGGCCTCACATGACGACCCGCAGGTCGCTTCCCACAGACCTCCGCTGATTCTGTGCCTTTAGCTACAAAGTTCTTCCTTGCTGAAAATCTTACTAAGCTTTTAGTCAGACTGAGTAGTTACCTGTTGCTCTGTTGCTACATAACAAATATCTACCCACAAAGCGCTGTCCCGTGCTGAGATCTGAAGCGGGGAATATCATGGCCCTAACAGTGAGTGATGTTTCAGCCAGTGTTTTTCAAGTGAGTGCTGTTTGCAAGAACTTGCCAAGATCTTCCCTGGGTCCAGAGTGCCCATCTCTTAGGGGAAGATTTAGCCAGGCAGACAGCAAAGGCAGAAATCCTTGATGGCTCTTGATGATAAGGAGAAGGTATTTCTTCACCTGTAAGTAAATGCAAACACTGGAAAAAGCCAAAGGGTGAAATAATTTGTCACCATTCCATGGTGGTTTTTAAGCTGAAACTTCAAGTTATAACCACAGGAGTCCAGTATGTAACACCCAGGAGCAGAAGTACGGTGGTAGAAAGTCCAGATCTGCAGAGAGATTTGGACTCGGCAAACCCCAGCTGTATTCTTTATGGCTATGAACCCAACAAGGAACATAAATTTGTCATGCTTCTTTCTTCATTTATAGGTGGACCCAATGACCAAGGGAATATGACTTTGTAAAAATTAAAAGGGTGACTCATCGAAACTTTGATTAATATAAGCTATTGTTATTACCAGCAAAAAGGCAATTCACACATAAAACCTTGAATACCCTATTACCAAGGATATAGACTTTACAGTAGTAATAAAATAATGAAAACAGCTTAGATTTAAATAGTGTCTTAGAAAATGTAAGCAATTCCAGAGCTCTGAGCCCATTAATAATAAAGCATAGCTTTCTGCAGAGTCGTGTTGGTGGGGCTGTGTCTCGCCACCGG
The DNA here is from genome assembly GCA_004025085.1 of Thryonomys swinderianus. Lineage (NCBI taxonomy): Eukaryota > Metazoa > Chordata > Mammalia > Rodentia > Thryonomyidae > Thryonomys > Thryonomys swinderianus. The sequence continues at coordinate 43,429 of PVIC010008463.1, forward strand.
TGGGAAATGGGTAAGCACAGAGGGCCAGGCTACCTCTGGATCCACAGCCATTACTGGGGAATAACAGATGGTGTCTCATTTTTTTTTTCTTTTTTTCTTTTTTTTTTTTTTTGCCATAGGCAAGAAGCCAAATGACATGACTAAATAGAAAGACAGCCCCAGAGGACTGCGTTTGGTCTCCTACTGAGCATGGAGCCTGAAAGGCAGGGACATTTTTAATAACCTTTCTTTGACAAGCTTAAAGCCATTTAATGCTTAAACCTGTCATACATATCCAGCCAGGGGAACGGGCCTCCAGAGAACAGCCCTCAGCACATGGTCTCACCTCCTAATGAAAAAATTAAAATTGCACACACACACACACACACATAAAAAATACATTATACGGCAAGGACGCCGAATAGGAACTCTACATTTAAATTAAAACAGTCCTCAATGGCAACCTTCTGGACGTGCTCCACATTCTGCCTTGGATGAAAAGTTGGATTTCTGTCCAGTCATTATTCAAATAAAGCCATAAGGGACTCATATCTGCTTTAGCTGAAATTTTAGTTCAGTCTAATTAGAAGGAAATGCACTGTAAATTATAATGTGTTGAAAGTCTACCCCAAAAAGGGGGAGAGAATGAAAGAAAAGAAAATGAACTCATAATTCTTTCTGTATTGGGTTTCACTTTTTCATCATGGCAAATGAAACAGCAAGTAAATGCTTCATTGTAGCAGGTTTTGATGTGAAAGGGGAAAAAAATCAGTGAATATTAAACATTAATAATTCTATTATTCAGCAGTAGTGAACAAGTGATTCTGGGAAAAACGTACTCTGACAAATTTATCTAATAAATTGTATTTGTTTTCCACCAAGTCAGCGCCTAAAAAGCGTTAGGCTGGACATGGGATTGATTTCCCCTGGAGTCCTCGGCTTCCTCTTGCCCCAGCTGTTTCGTTTGCTGCTCATCACCGAGTCATGATTCTACAATAACTCTTCCCTTCTCTGCAGCGCTCTGTAAACACAAGGCCACTGGGCAGACTCTCATGCTGAGCAGGGCTGGAAGACTCACATTTCCACCTTTCCTTGAAGGTTGACTTCTCAGAAGAAGAGAGACAGGCAGAAAAAAAATTAAAATAAATAGGAGAAAAGTAATTTCACAAGAGCTAGGACTGGGGAAAACCGTCTTTGTAAAACCAGTCTCATAATATCTATTTAGTTCTCCAGTTTGCTAGAATTAAGGAAGTTACATAGCTATAGTCATCGTTATTTCAAGAAAGATCCCAAAGAGCAGACGTATGTTCCTTTCTTTCTATCAAAATAAAATCAAGTCACTTCCAAAATGCACGCTTATCGCTTCTCGGCCTTTTGGCTAAGATCAAGTGTAAAATGCACGCTTATCTGTGATGCCTATGAAACTGTAAATACCGCGGAGGAGGGGCTTTCTCGGGTTCACTAGCGGGTTTCCGCGACAGCCACGCATGGCCAGTGCTCCAGGTCAGTGGAACCGGGAGTGTCATCACCGGCAAACCCAGCACAGGACTCCGCGAGCGCAGGGGAGCCGTGGAAGCCAGCTGGACCCCACTGTCTCCCAGTCAGACCGGGGGAACATCACACTGGAGTCCCAGTCATGGAGAGGAGAGACAGTCAAGCTCATCCCTCACGCAGCCTGCGTCTCCCCTCCCGTGTTCTTTCCTCGTCAAGGCGGATGGCGTGCTTTCCGTACCCTTCATTATCTAGAGCACCGTGGTTATGTCAGCACCTCCTCGCGTGGGGTCTATTACTCTTCCGTGGATGAACGGAGTGAGTGGCCAGTGCTGAGCCTGATCATTGTGTTGAGGTTGCTCCCTCCAGTCTTAACTAAGCACTAACTCTTCAGAAAAATGATTACAGACAATTATATTATGGGCAGCTTAGAAATACAAGAATTTTTTTTAAAAAAAAAAATCAGTCATTCACTTTCTAAACCTTATAGAACCAATTTTTTTTTTTTCTTTTTGAGACAGGGTCTCACTTTGTAGTTCAGGCTGGCTCTGAGCTCACCATGCAGCCCAGGCAAGCCTCGAACTCAGAAATCCTCCTGCCTCTGCCTCCCGAGTGCTGGGATGACAGGCGTGAGCCACCACACCTGGCACTGTGGTATGTGGTATTGATTGTTGGTGGGTGTGAGTCTCCATGCCCAGCATTGCATGTGGTTACTGGGGATCGAACTCAGGACCTTGCACTTGCGAGGCAGGCGCCAGAACCACTGAGCTAACCCTCCGGACCATAGAACCAATTTTTAAAAGAATTTGAAACACATTTGGGTTAGGGAAACCCAGCTAATTTTTCTGTATGTCAAATAAATAGTCTGCTATTAAATTAAAATATGGTATTTCTGTTAGCCACAATGGCACATCCTATTCCAAGGTGTTTGAGAGCTGTGTGGCTCTTAACACTGTCTTGTTGTTTTTCTGACAAGTCCAAAATCAGCTACTTTCTAGACCTCTCTCAATTCTCCTCTGGCAAAATAGGCCTCCTGATGGGTCTCATAAACAGTATATTCAAATATTTTGCTCATTATAGTCCAATCTGAATTAGAGTAATGCTGTTTAGCCCACTAGAGTTAAAGTAAACTAAGAGCCTGTAAAATCTACATATATTCATCTTGTTGCCTTTGGATTTAATGCAACCTCCTGCATGGTGTGTCATGTGGATGAGTGACAAAAGTTAGTTTTTAATAGTCTATGGAAAGGATCAAGGACGAAGCCCTGTGTGGCCCATTCCTTCAGGATCTGCCTAAAATATATCACGCTTTCATACTTAAAGTTTGCACATTAAGTTTGACAACCTCGCTCTGGTGGATGACAGATAATTGGATTTATCTGTGGAAGGTGGTGTTGATCTGATGCTTTAATGTTCTTCTGGGACAAAGCTCAACCCATTCCTGTAGGCTTGCATCAAAACTGAAAGATGGATTTAAAAGGCAAATAATTGATGATAATAAAACCTCTTGTATGTTTATGTACATGGTTTTATCACTGAAATCTTAATTTATCACAATTTTTATCATGAGACTTAAAAATATTTAATTTATATGCATTTATCGAGGCTGCCCTCTCTGCCAGGTACTAGGCCAAGTGCTGGTGTTATAAGAATGAACCGGAAAGAGGAATGAATGTTCTTTTCTCATGGAGTTTATGATTTAGGAAAAAGAATGAAGATGTGGGTTAATGAAGCAGTCATAAACATCAAGTTAAATGTGATAATTTTGGAATTATAAAATACTATTATTTAAAAATGATTAAAAGGAAAAATTGTACTGATATTCTAATGAAATATTTTATCGAGAAAGGTTGCTTTCTATTACATATAGATTAATGTGTATATTACATATACATATTACATAAAGCTTAAACTTGGTTTTAAAGAATTTTGGCAGTATCTAGGTCTATCAAGGTCATATATTAGAAAGTGAAGAATCCAAGCTTGTACTGGTGATAATACTGTATCTCTGGCACTTAACACCGTGTCTGAAACACATGCCCTGTTGGTTTTGATTCTTTTTTTTTTTTTTTTTTGCTTTTTGAGACAGGGTCTCACTTTGTAGTTCAGGCTGGCCCTGAGCTCACTATGGAGCCCAGGCAAGCCGCTGCGAACTCAGCAATCCTCCTGTCTCTGCCTCCCGAGTGCTGGGATGACAGGCGTGAGCCACCACGTCCGGCATTGTGGTATGCGGTGTTGATGGCTGGTGGGCATGTCTCCATGCCCAGCATTATACTTGGTTACCGGGGATCGAACTCAGGACCTTATGCTTGCGAGGCAGGCACTGGAACCACTGAGCTAACCCTCCGGCCCTGTTTTTGATTCTTCACGTGACAAGCAATCCCACAGGCAGATGTGCTAATCATGCTCTTGTCCTTCTAGCTACCCAGGGAGGTGGTATGAATGAGCACTGTCATCACTGCTTTCAGACTGAGAGTGTTAAGGCTCTAAGAGTTCAAGCAACTCATCTAAGGTCATCAAGGGACAAGTGGTGGCTAAGATCCAAGTACCTGCTGGCTTTCTTATTGTACCCTTATCCTTAGCACTTAATACTACTACACAATCCAAGACACTTTTTTCTGTCTGCATTTTTTTTTTTTCTTTTTGAGACAGGGTCTCGCTTTGTAGTTCAGGCTGGCCCTGAGCTCACTATGGTGCCCAGGCAAGCCTCAACTCAGCAATCCTCCTGCCTCTGCCTCCTGAGTGCTGGGATTACAGGCGTGAGCCACCATGTCCGGCATTGTGGTGTGCGGTGTTGATTGTTGGTGGGCGTGAGTCTCCATGCCCAGCATTATATGTGGTTACGGGGGATCGAACTCAGGACCTTGCGCTTGCAAGGCAGGCGCCGGAACCACTGAGCTAACCCTCCAGCCCACTGTCCGCATTTTTTAAGAGACTCTGGACTTGTCCAGTGCATCACACTACCATGCTTTCTTTTATTTCCCATGACTGCCCTGGATACTCTCAACTTTGCTCTTCTTTCTCTAGCTCCATTTTTTTCTTCTAATCTTTCTGATATCTCTCAGTAGCTCTCTTGATTTCTAATAACTGGAGACTGTTCCATTTGCATTATTGATTCCATAGCATTTTTCTTATGATGAAAGTCAGGGCATAAAGTTTGAAAGAATAACACAAAATAGCCTGTTGTAGAA